>JARVGQ010001777.1:32228970-32238981 GCA_031762355.1 Hypsolebias martinsi | reverse complement strand
TGCCCATATCCAGCTATCACTGTGCAAGAGGTGGGGGACACCCTGAACAGGTATTTCAAGCCTTATTTCTTGTAATTTTGATGATTATGTCTAAGTTACAAATAATGAAAAACAAAAATTCAGTGTCTCAGAAAATGAGACTATTCCACAGCCAGCTTTTTGGTACCTTTGACAGTGTGGGCTGGAGCCAAGTCCTGCTGGGAAATTAAATCAGCATCTCCATAAAGCTCGTCAGCAGAAGGAAGCATGGAGTCTATAAAATGTCCTGCTAGATGCTGCATTGACTGTGGACTTTAGAAAACACAGTGGACCAGAACAAGCTGAGGACATGGACCCAAATCATCACCAATTGTGGAAACTTCACTCTGGACTTCAACAATGTGGATTCTGGACCTCTCCACTCTTCCTCCAGACTCTTGGGACTTTGATTTACAAATGATGTGCAAACATTACTTTCATCTGAAAAGGGGCCAATGGACCACTGAGCAACAGTCCAGTTCTTTTCCTCCTCAGCAGGTAAGACGCTTCTGACGTCTCTGCTTCAGGAGTGGCTCGACTTGAGGAATGAGACATTTGTAGCTCATGTCTTGGAGTGAATCAGCTGATTAGGGTGTGACACCAGGAGTTTACAACACTGAACCTCTTTACAATATTCTCATTTACTGAGACACTGAGTTTTGTATTTTCCATTTGTAAGTTATAATCATCAAAATTACAAGAACTAGAGGCTTGAATTATTTCAATCTATGTGTACTGAATCTATATAAAATATAGGAGTTTAACTTTCTGAAATGATTGACAAAAAACAAACAAACAAACAAAAAAAAAACAACAACTTCACAATATTCTAATTATTTTAGATGCACCTGTAAAAAAAATGTGTGTGGCCCTAGCCTAAAAATGTGACTGATGATCTGAATGATTATAAACACACATCATCGCAGGTTCTACACCCAAATTGTAACTGAGAAGCATTGGAACCTGACTGTACATGTAATCAAAATATACAATGTCATGAAAATGTGCTAATAACAGAACTGATGCTCACCTGTCAGGAGGACCTACCTGCTTGCTACTAATAAACAGGTTGCTGGAGGTTGAATCAAGCCACACAGGCTAATAGGCTATTATTTTCTGGAGTTATACTACTTAAGCTGATCAACTACTCTGTATCACAATAATCTGTCGATGTGCTAGTAGCACTAACAACAAATCTGTTTTCCCAACTCACCCCTGAATGAATGCTAGCTAACACTTAGCATACTGACAAGTGACAGAAAGAGAGAAAACCAAAGAAGTACTAGCTACTTGAACTTAGCGTAACAGAAATATACATATTATTTAATTTCGGTTGTTTGTTTTCCGGTTGTTTTGTACACTATTTAAAAGTGTAGCCTATTAGTAGTACTCACAGCCCATTTCTTCTCGTTGTTGACAACCGAAGAAGCGCTTACGCAGTGTGACTTCGATTTGTGTCTTTGTCCGTGTCGTCTGCTCAGCAAGCCTACGACTTGTCTTTAGAGTTCCATTAACCCCGCCCGCATAGGCACGTTAAACACTAAAACGAGCGCACAATCAACTGGTCTACAAGGTTTGACGCGATTGGCTGCCACGCTAAAACTTCCGTTTTTCAAACTAAAAGCACATTGTTATGAATAAATTGTGAAAATAACTCAGAGAATAAAATGACGCGGATACAAAAAAATAAATAAATAAATGTGGCTAAAACAAACAATGAGCTAATGCTAGATATCGCCGAGGAAAAAAACATTAGCATACTCGGTGTACTGTTAAATTCAAATAGTTATTTAATTTTTAAAAATCACAGATTTTGCCAATATAAGTATTTTATAGTGACAACAATAATAAACGTGTATTGAAAAAAATCCTCGGTAAAAATGCTGTAAATGTGAGTGGTGGTGGGGCGGAGACACTTGCCGTGACCGACAGCATCCAGCACTTTAGTTGATGAGAGGGATCAGGCTGCTCAGCGTTTTATTCAACGCGACGGCGCTGCTCCGTGGCTAACACTCGCTCTTAACACAACAACTTTCAAAACAGCTAAATTAGTTCAGTTTTCGCATGCGGCACTCAACCGAAGCGTAACTCGAAAGTGGCAGTACAAGTGGAGATTTTTAGGGTCGTAAAGAGCAGCAGACTGACCCTGCAGCAGCCAAGTTGCATCCAAAATAAAGGTGTTCACGTGAGGCTCGGAGTACAGCTCGTCACACCGGGAGACACCGTCTGCGACGATGACCAGAAGATACTGAGGTACTTGAATACACACACTTATTTTAGGGAGAGAATAAATTATTATGACGCGTAGACCGGTTTTATTTATCACACTTTATAAAAAAAAGGCACAAATGTGAATGTTTTACGACACTAAACACGTTCGTAACACAGGCTGTTTGTTGTTTTTGCTAATGAACGAGCGCGAGCTGCACGGAGCTGTCAATCATCACTACTCGTCCATTGTTTTCTAGTGAGTGAGTTGCCATGGAGAAGCTTCCGGTTTCCCTCCTGTAATTACCTTATTTGGAGAAGGGGCTGCTTTCAAGCGGCCTGATGGATGGAGTTGTTTTGCCTAACGATGCTGTAGTATTCGTGCCCCCACATGGGAGTAAACGGTCCATTGAGCACAAAACCTTTAAAAACAGCTATTTTCCTGAGACCTCAGAAGAAATTCTCAGTAAACCTTGATTGGTCCTGGTTAACTTTTTCACACCCTGCTACTGGCCTCAGGATGTGGCAAGACACAATTAGAGCAATTAACTGGGAGCATGTGCAATCAGTTTGCATTTGAAAATACACCATGCACTGCTCTGGGACTGAACAAGAAGAGTCCTATTCATGTCTGTTTCTATTATTTTGACTTGTTAAAAACGAAGCCAATATGCATTTTACTCTGATAAATGCATAGCTGCCAGATGTTATGTTGTATGAATGATGGCGGACTAAGTGGTGTGAAGAAGAGTAAAAAATATAAACCTTGCTGCAGCTGCAGCAATAGAAAGAACATTTCAAGACATGAGGTGAGGTGCCCTAAATATTTTGTTTCCAGCCAACTTATGATCTTTTAAGAGTAGATGAATGTTTCTCATCCATTTATTTTCTTTCCCCACTTTTTCCTTCCTGATCATGGAGATGTACATATTGTAAACTGAAAAATCAATTGATCAGAATTTAGAGTTTTTTTAATTTTTTTTATTTTTTAAGGTGTGCAAACAAGTGAGTTCAGGTCATTAATGCTTTTGAGACATTGTCAAACAGAAGATTAATATTGTAGCAGTATTTACATCATCGTTCATTTGTTTTGCTTTAAACTTAATTTATCTAAAACTTTTTTTTAGCTTTATTTCCATGTATTATTATTTTTTACTCCTGTCAGGTATTTGTTTCTTGATGATTTAGTGGATATAAATTCAGTACGTACATTCTATGTAATTTGTTAATGACTGAATCCTTCCAGCAGGATGATTCTGTCTTGCAACATTTACACTTTTGACAAATATATTTTGGGCTCATTTGCAGTCAGGAAGGAGACTGTTTTGAACACAAAATATTTGCAGAGCAGACATGATCTGAATCTCTATGACTGTGCTGAAAATTGAGAAATGCTCAGTAACCCGAGGTAAACAACAGGACCAAAGATGAATACTAATGATGAAAAACACAATTGTTGCCTTTTTAACTCTTTGTTTAGGACGGGTTTTTAGTAAAACAATCTGATGCCAAAATAACACCCATCCATACTCATCCATTCATTCATCCATCCATCCATACATCCATCCATACAGTAAAACATACAGTTCAAACATACATGCATCTCACAAATGTCTACGTGCATGAAGGAATAGTGAATGTGGAAAAATTAATTTAAAAAATGTTGCTTCATGCAACAGCAGCCATTGTTTTCCTATAACTGGCATCCCTGTTTTGATGCTGGAATAAAAATGTCTTGTGTTTTTCAGAGACAGTATTTCTGTGCTTCTTTTCCTGTTCTTGCATCAACAACACATGTTAAAAGAACACAAGATAAGTAGATGTCACCACGTATGAACCATTTTTAATACAGTGGTTGCTGTGGCTGAGTGTCCTCTGAGGTCATCCTCCAATGAGAGGGTTGGGGGTTGAGTACACCAGCAGTCACATGCTGAAGTGCCCCTGGGCAAGACACTGAACCCTTCATTGCCTCATGTGTGTCCCATCGATGTATAAATGTGATAAAGCACTGATCAGAATGATTTGTTTGTTGTTTTGAGCTTTGTAGAGAGAGTGTTGTACGAATGTGTGTGTGTGAAGGTAAATTGGCACAGTTTGTGTTGTAAAGAACTTTGAGTATCTTGATTAGATATAAAGGTGCTATATACCGGTAAGTACAGTTCATTTACCATATTTTGCACGTTTTTAGAAAAAATGTTGTTATCTGTTACAGTTAAACATTTTAAAGCAGGAACCTCCAGTCAGGGAGTCATTGTAGCAAGAAAATAATCATCCCTGACTCTTTAGGACTCTTCAGGAGTCCTAAATTAATTTTATTTAGAGCTGTTTGTGATCAAATTACCCAAAGTTGATTTTGGTATAAGACCAAAAATACATTATTATAATATATAATAATGACTCGTCCCTGTTTAGGTGAGTTATGGCTAAAGTTTAGTATTTAATGAGAACTGCAGTGAATAGGACCAAGATGTGATAAGCTGCAGGAGACAGTGGTGAAACCATCCAGATTATTGGACTAAACAAAAGAAGGAAGACACATCCCAGTATGAATGTGTCAGTGAAACCAGGAGAATAAACATTGAGGGAGTGATGACACATTCAGGAAGAAGTCTCCAGATTGTTAGTTCAGATGAGGGAGAACAGCTCAACACAAGGTACAAAAACATGATGAAACCAAAATCAAATGCAAAACTTTGAACAAAACATTACAAAACTATTGTTTTACATTATAGTCTGACTGTTGGAGAGTATCTGAGACGTCCACCCAGTGTCCTATTGCAATCCCTGCTCACTGGTTAGGCTTTTGCAAACAACTAAACCATGAAAACAAAAAGCTAAGCTTATAAAACAGAACAAAAAAAGGAGCAATTATATAAAATCTGCACACATTATTTCGCTCTCATGGCTCACAGGATTTATTAGAAAAGAGCATGAAGATGCCTCCATGCACAGTCAGGTAAGATCTGTTAAAAACACTCTAGTCAGTTCATTGTTGTGACTGTTTCACCCTTCAATATAATTTTAAACTAACTCAAGATGAAATTAAGTTTGAAGCATTTTTGAGGAGTCGTTTGTCAGGGTAATTGTATTTTAAACTCTGAGTTGTATTTATTTTTTATTGGACAGCGACTCTTGTTGTGGAATATGTGATTCAGTGCACACAGACGGGGTCATGCTATGAACCACTTTGCATCCATCGGCTTAATGGAGCCCAGAGTTACCTGGCTTAAATCCCTCATTCATTTTGATCCATGCTTTTTCTTTGGATGGAGTGATGCTGAAAATAAAGTGTCCTAAAGAAAGCTGTGATTGTCCTGCACACATGTGGTCATTGAACGATGTGCTGAGGAACACCTGGGTGTGTGGGGCCTACAATAATGCTTTTAGATGCAATCATCTCAACTCATGAATGTTTCGCAGTCAAAGGAAATGTTATGTTAATTTCCATAGCTTTACACTCATCTGTGCAGTTTTATGGCCTGTGGAGTGTTTTACTACTGGATGGTTATGACAGAGCAGCTGCACTGTTCTGCTGATTATATTGTGTTTGTGGAGAAATGATAAACTTCTCATCCTTCAGTGCCTGATGCACTTAGCTGTTTTAAAAATGTATGGCGTATGGACTAACTTGCATTGAGAGGTAACTATACAGACTGTTTGCTACATTTTGCATGAGCTTTATATTATTCTTTTATTCTTTTGCTTCTTCTTTTTGTTTTATCTTTTTCCTGACTTAAGCAATGTGTGATGGTGAGCGGTGAGGGTAAAAGCCAGGCCCGGTTCTGTGTGAATAGTTCTTTGTGGAACAAACACCTGCGGCGCTCAGCCTCCTGCTCTGTAAGCGATTAACATTCACCTCCAACCTCCCGTCCCCCGGCCACCTCATCCTGACTCTGTCCTGTTCACTTGGCACCTGCTCTGCATTGCTCATCCTGCAAAGACCATAACTCATGTCTTTGTCTGCACGCAGCACGGTGCGAATGCAGATTTGTGTTTGGAGTCAGGTTCTGTTTTTCTGAGAGTGAAAGGGCGATAATCTTTTTGCTCATGTGTGTTTGTCTGTTGTTTTAGCAAAAATCTCATGAAACAACAGTCAGAGTTTAATAAAACTCTCAAAGTATTTATTAGATGAACATTTGCAGTTGATTCACTTTTGGTGCCAACCCCTTTCAAGATGGCTGCCACAGCTGAGTGACATTAGCAAACAAAAAAATGGCTAGACCTCAGTCAGTTTTACTGTTACTTAGTTAATGTTTAGTGTGGTTGTGGCTGAGAGTAATCCCTGACTTATAGTCCAAGCACCAACTGATTGCACAATATCTGCTTTTAAAACTATACAACTACTTCAGTCAACTCTGTTTCGTTAGCAAAATTTCTGATGAACCACTGGACAGATTTATACAATACAATACAACTTTATTTATAAAGCACTTTAAAACAACACCGTTGGCCAAAGTGCTGTACATTAACACATACAAGCATAAAACTATAAACTCAATAGATGCCATAAAAGTAATGAACTACCAACGAGGAAAACAGAGTCTTTAGAGCAGATTTAAAAACAGGAAGTGAGTCAGCTTGTCTGACATGCAAAAGCAACTCGTTCCACAGTTTAAGGGCAGCAACTGAGAACGCTCGGTCACCTCTCAGCCTCCTGTTGGACTTTGGGATGACCAGCAGCAACTGATCTGCTGCTGACCTCGAAGAGCATGAGGGAATGTATGACTGGAGCAGGTCGGACAAATCCTGTGGGGCAAGACCATGAAGCCATTTGAATACAAACAAAATAACCTTAAAATTAATCCGTAAACGAACTGGGAGCCAGTGTAGTGATTTTAAGATAGGGGTGATGTGCTCTCGTTTTCTGGTACAAGTTTAAAAACGTGCAGCAGCATTCTGAACCAGCTGAAGTCGAGTAACAACTGGTTCAGGCCCACATAAAGTGAATTGCAATAGTCCAGATGAGTTGTGATAAAAGCATGGATTAAAATCTCAAAATGATGTTGTGACAGGAATGATTTCACCTTGGCCAGTTGTCTCAAGTGATGAAAGCTGGATTTGACCACTGATTTAATCCGAGCATCTAGTTTAAAATCACTGTACAGCCTTACACCCAGGTCAGTTGCTGTCTCAGTCAGATGTTTTGTTAAATGACCCAGATCAGCATGGACTTTGGAACCCTCACTGGGCTTAAACAACAAGACCTCAGACTTTTTCCTCATTAAAATGTAAAAAGTTCTGACATCCATGTTCTGACTTCTGCCAAACGTTCCAGGAGTTGGTTGAGGGAGTATTGTTTACCTTTTCAATGGAACATACATTTGGCTGTCATTGGCATAAAATTAAAAGAAATACCATGTTTCTGGAGAATATATCCCAGAGGTAGTAAATAAAGGGAAAACAGAAGGGGGCCAAATATAGATCCCTGAGGTATTCCACATGTGAGAGGTGCTACAGAGGACTCCACAGAACCAAAAAGCACACAAAAGCTTATCTCTGTTAAATAGGAGCTAAACCACTATAGAGCAGGACCCTGGATGCCCACCCAGTTCTCCAGACGAGACAGGAGGATCTGATGGTCCACTGTGTCGAAGGCAGCGGTTAAGTCCAGCAGCATCAAAACTACACAGTGACCAGAGTCTGTGGCTAAGAGAATGCCATTGAAAACTTTCAACAGTGCTGACTCAGTAATGTGGTGAGTTTTAAAACCAAATTGAAACAGTTCAAGAAGGTTGTGGTCATTTAAGTACTGTAAAATGTTAACTGGCCATAAACAGTCTTCTTCAAGCTCTTTGACACAAAAGGGCAGTTTTGAAATAGGCCTAAAATTGGACATGTCTGTGGAGTCAATACCAGGTTTTTTAATCAGTGGTGTCACAACTGCATGTTTAAAACTTGTAGGTACCTGTCCACTTGCCAAGTTGCCATTTATGATTTGGGACACATGAGGAGCCACTGTGTGAAAAACCTCTTTAAAAAGACGAGGTGGGATGGCATCGTTTGGAGATCCAGTAGACTTCATACGGCCAGTGACGTCTTTTACAAAAGGCAGAGTGACGAGCTCAAACTGACTGAAAATTGTAACTCTTGGAAAATAATCACTGGATGTACATTTACAACTGATTTACTTCTGGAGTCACATCAACTCAAGATGGCGACTGCAGCCAATTCAATCTAAAATACTCCCAAAGGGAAATTGTGTTGTTGTAGCTCATCATCCTGGTTTCATTCAAGAGTTGTTATAGATGCTGATAGCTGTGCGCAGGAAGGATCTCCTGCAGTGAATCCAAAGAATCTGGCCACAGATATTGAGCTGTCCACCTGGATCCAGCTTGCTGTCAGATCCAGCGAGCCTCTCGGTCCTCCTGGGCAGCAGGACTGCCCAAATGCCAGGCACATTCCTCCCTGAGCGATGGTCACTCCTCCCAGCAGCCTGCAGAGCTCCTCGTCACCACAAACACACAGCTGAAGGTGTCTGATACTGGATCCAAGGATCCATCTAATCCCTGGAAACATAAAAAGGCTGTAATTCAGCCTTTTTTGACAGATATGGAGCTAAAATTTAACGTGACAGTAGCTGGGAGTCATTTACTACACATACTCAACCTGACAGCATTTTTGGTAAAAACCTTGACATTAATTATTGGTGTCAGCTCTGTTTGTCTTTTAGCAATTTATCTTGTGAACCATTAGACAAATTTGCATAAAACTCTCTGAAAATATTAATTGAATGTTCATTCACAACTTAATAAATGAAGGAGTCACTGAAATTTAAGATGGCTTCTGCAGCTAATTGAGTTTCACAAACACGTTTAGCTATAGCTCTGTAAAAATTTCTAATACTCAGCTAAAAATTAAGGTGGTAGTACCAGTAGGTAAGCAACACATACTCTGATCTGACATGAGATTTAACAGTGTTGCATGAGACTGTGCACAATCAAAATAAGACAATCTTAGTTTAAAATTCTGGTGATATACATTCCTTTAAAGAAGGTCAAGCCTTTAATTTGATATATTTTATGCCAAAGGAGTGAATAAAGCCAAAACTATAACTGAATACAGTGAAACCAAACACCTCATAATCAATCATGACAGCTGGCTTTTTTTGTATCCAAAACTTAAAGAAGCAATGATGCATGTGCAGAGCAGGTTTGTCCATGTTGGGTAACAATAACAAAATCTTACTGAAATAAAAATGCATTAGTTTCTTTTAAATATTAGTATGCAATTGTTAATAACAGATCTATTTTAATTAGTGTTGACTGTGTTTTTAGATTACATTTAGGTGATTCATTTGAATAGATGAGTTTTATTACCTTGTTGTCTTGTACAGCACTAAACTGATTTCTGTCTACAAGTCATGAATTATAGATTCATCTGCACATCCATTTTCTTTACCCTCTTCTTTGTGGGTCATGGCGAGCTGGTGCCTGTCTCCAGCAGTCACTGTGTGAGATGCAGAGGACACCCTGGACAGATAACCATTCCTGCACTTACTCACACCTCGGGACAATTTGGACTTACCAGTTATTATAGCACGCATAGTTTTGGTCTGTAGGAGATCTCTGGAGCACCCAAAAAAAAAAAAAACACATTCACTCTGAAAAGCCCCAGGCCGGGAGGCAATCCTGCAACCCTCTTGCTGTGAGGCGACAGTTATCAAATCTGCCATGCCACCCTTGTTGCAAGATGTTGAACATAAGATGAGCTGTGGTGGAAGTGGTCTCCAGCTACAAGTACTTGGGTGTGCACCTGAATGACAACCTCAGCTGGAGCAACAACACC
>JARVGQ010001777.1:32033420-32044375 GCA_031762355.1 Hypsolebias martinsi | reverse complement strand
CAAGGAAAATCTACTGTTGCTGTTGTCATCATCCTTAGTTTGTAGCCAGGTCTCTCTTGTAAATGAGTCCTCGAGGCGCAATGGGATTAACCTGCCTAAATAAAGGTTGAACTCCTCCCCTTTCTACACATAGGACAATAAAATTAATCCTGCACCACAATAAACACTTTAATGCTTCTGTCTGTGTACCTGACCTGTTGTATAACTTAATTGTTGGTATTTTTATATTGTTAATTTTTATTATTACTGTATGTTATTTTATCTCTTGTTATTCCTTGTGTATGTTTCTTTGTACTGAGACTCTGGCACAACAATTTCCTGCGAGATCAATAAAGATCCATCTCATCTTAAATATGAGGACAACATTGTTACTTGCATTTAAAATTTAAACAGGCTCAGTTCAATAAATACAACTAATTTAAATTTAGAGCTTTAAATTTAGAGCTTATATTTGGCTAGCCTTTTATTTGCTACCAATCTCTTTGCAACTCAAGTTGTCAGTGTTAATAATGACCATTAGGCACAAATTAGTGCAACAAATATTTATTTTACGACATTAATAAATGAATGTGATTGGTTGCAATGAGCACAAATTATCAACTAGCCATTAAAAAGTTGTCAACACAACATGTTTGCGTTCTTGCGCGAATGTCCGTGGTCGTTTTATTTTGAAACCGCGGCGCCGACTTCCTGTTTGCCGCTAGCTAACATGTGTTAGCTGGACGCAGCAGAGAGGATGGCTGTCTGCGTGTGAGCTGCTGCTCTGCGCTCACACAGGGAAAACAGCGTAAATACACACAGAAAGCGTGCAGAGAGTGCAGGGAGAGGGCAACTTTTACTGAGAGGACACACACATCCCTTGCTTCCACTGGAGACTTTATTTGTTTTTGGTTTTTTTTTTTCGGAACAAAGGTTTTTTTTTTGGGGACTATCATGCCCGCTGAAGTGAAACAGGTTAGTGCTGCTGTTCCTGTCGGGGTCTCTTCTCCCCGTTTTCTCATCGTCTTCACTGACGCTTCTAGTCTTTGGCTCTTCTTGTTCGGAACGAGACGCGCTTCTCTTATTTACATCTACAAGACCAAGTTTTTGCCTTTCTGTTCGTCTTTTGACCCTCAAATACTGAACATGAGAAAAGATGAGATTTATCCCAGCGTGCATTGCACGCACATAGGATAATCCATGCATTCCATCCATGTGATTGACACACATGTAACTGGCCTCTAAATTGTTAACTCTTATAAAACTTTTATTGTTTTCCACTCTAAATGTCCACGGTGCTTGGTGATTTGTGAGTGTGGAAGCAGTGATGTGACTTATGAGCTCCCTGACACATTCACTGGCTCGCACTGATTGTGAGATTGACAAGTGAAGAGTTGAAAGTTCTCCCTGATCGTTGTCTGCAAGGCTCTGAATGAGCCCAGTCCAGGATTTATTACCCATGAAGTGTTGTGCCGGTTGTTAAAAAGACATGTTACTTTCCTCTTTTGTGTTAAACTTGCACAGATACCACAGGAATGTGTTTTTGCTAGCTATAGTGTGTGTGTGTGTGTGTGTGTGTGTCAGGCCATGATGTGCATCCCTTATTGGAAGCTTCTCTTGTGTTTGAAGCACATCCACAGACATCTCAACAATCTTTTGCTGCCAAACTTGACAACACTGTCATGCACAAAAAAAGGACAGAGGATCTTAAAAGGATTAGAAAGGAAAAAAAAAATTGGATAAGATGAACTTGTCATCATTGTGGGTTTTCCTCTGTCATGATGTGAGGAGTGGAATTACTGAGCCCCTGTATGGTTGATAACAACAGTGTCTGCTCCCCACAATGATGCTGCGTAACCAGACGAGCTGTGCTCATATAGAAAAGCAGATTTCTCCTCCCTCGCCATGTCTTATTTGTCCCCTTCCTGAGTTTTGCCAAAAACTTTGAAGGCTTGACTCAAGTCGGTCAGATTAAAAACAGGGCAGCACATAGTCTGTCGCAATCCAGGCTCAAATCAGATAAGTGAGACCAACAGCACGTCAACAAGTCGGGAGTACGCCTTCCTTCAGCTGCACCCTGGAGTGGGTCAGGGAGGTTGACCCCTTGTGTCCATGACCCCTTCACTGAGACTGAGATGGTTGGCGTGCTTTGTCCCAAGCCAGAACTGTGGCGTGACCTTTTCACCTTAGATGCACATTCTTCACGCACGGTGTGTTCAAGTGCCCGCCTCTTCCAAAAATGCATCAATGTGGTTTGTTGTTGCTCCCTCTGGTGAAGGCAGTAATGTGTTTACCTGTGGGTTTGTTCCTGTATCTGCCTGTTAGCAGTACTGTATATCACATCTCTTAACTATCTTTAAAGAAGCATTAAAAAAAAAAAAATTGGATATAAATCTTCAACTCATTTGATTTTTAAAAGTCAATTCAATTTAAGGTGTCAGCTGCAGTTAACTGACCTTACAAAAACACTAAAATGACTATATTTTAGTTAATTTGACAGATTTTGTTCCAAACTGTGGTTGTGGCTGAGAACCTTTTACAAACCATACTCCATGTGCTTTAGCAATAAATAAAATAATACAGAGCTTTAGCAAGAACTGCTGGTGTTACCAAGTTTGTCTGTTAGCAAGATATCTTTTGAACCACTGAAAGGATTTTAGTGACACTTTAAGAAAGTTATTGTTGTAAAGTTATATTTTACTACTGATTAACTTTCTCAGCTGATCTAAAAAAATGACTACAGCTCAGTCAAGTTTACAGATCTTGAGTTAAACGTTGATGTGGTACTAGCAGAAAGTCCTTCACATCACAATCAGTTGCACTTCAATCATTTCTATATAAGATATGGTAAGTTAGTTTCAAACTCTGACGTGAAAGGCAGTGGGTGATATGCAGCAACACTAGGCCTTTTATTTTTAAAATGTGTTTACTCTTGTGTTTTTAAAAACTAAAAAGAATCAAGAGCTGAATGTGTGTGTTATTTTTTTCTAAGCTTGCTTTCTCAGCAGTAATGGATTCCCTTAAGGTTTCTGGAGTTTTTGTTTTAATATCAGTTGTTCTAACCAGAACAATGCTTATAACAAGGGAAATGAGACAAACCCGCTCTGCCTTGACCTCTTCTTAATGCTGCAGTCGAGCTTAGATTAAATTAGTTTTTAGCCCTCGGAAGATTACTAGATAGCCCACAATTAGAGGGGGAGTCTGCACCAGACAGAGTTAAAAATAAAGTGGCCTTCATTTGAGAGCTGCACCGGCAGGGTAGGGCCCGAATCCTCTGAATTTAGTTGCAGAGACCGGTAGCGCATTTGGTTCATGAAAAATAGAAGAACAGATTTGCCATGAAGGAGAAAAGAAAACATTATGAATAATCCAGTAGTCGTCATCTTGCCAAGGCCTCACAAACCCTGACTTTACTTTTTCTTCACGAGCTGGAGAGACCCGTCTGAATAACAAAATAATTCATCTGTGATTCAGCCCCAGACTAAAGGAGGTCTTGTCTACAGACGGCGAGTTCCTGCCAGATTCCTGACAGCAAGCAGGGGTTTCAGATGCAGCTATACTGAGCGTTCTCCCCCCTCCTTTTCAGCACTGTTTGATTTCTTACCGAAATTAAAAAGCTGTCAGACTTTTTTTTTTCTGCGGGGGTGTTTTTGTATGACAGCTCAAAGGTCCTTGCTTGTCTTTTTCCATTCCTTTCCTTAGGCTTCCCCCTTGTGTGACTGCAGAAAATGATGCACAAATCAATATTTGAAGACGTGTAGAGCCCGAGGAGTGCTGTTGTCTGGGGAGGTTAGGTCAGACAAGAATAATGCCATTGACCGGAAACATATCAGCATTTAACTGGGTTTATCAATGCACAAAGGGGTGTGCACATGGGGGCATGACTGCTGTTGTGTTTGGAAGACGAGAGGTTTTATCATATGGTGCTGTATTATACCCACTGAGTGGTTACAGGAGATGGCTGTCCTGTCACACAGCCTGTCCATAGCTTCCATGTTTTCCATACATTGTGTAGGAGTGAGAATCTTTAGATTCCTCACAAATTGATTTGATTATGATTTGGAGGACTTGGATACAAATATAAAACCAATAGAATTAATCTCATTGCCTTCATAATCGCACTTCTAACAAAATCCTGAGCATAGAATCTCTGACCTAAACAACAAAACAAAATACTTTGTTGTACATTGCAGTAGAAAATATATTTTTTATTTAAACAAGATTACAGAAGTTAAATGAACACAAGAAGTCAATATGCTGAGTACAGTGACAAAATTATGTAGCGTTGGATATTACATATATAGATAGTGGATATTTATCTTGCATCACATTTAAGAACTCTTAAGGTTTTCACCACTTAGCGGTATTTGTTCCCATTGAGTGTGGGAACTGCTGTGCAAGTGTGTTTGACATAGTATCATCATGTTCAGTTGTGACTCTAAAGGGTACAACATATGGTTTCTTATTGAACTATGACTTTTGGACAATAACTGACAACTCAAACTTCTGTGAAAATATTTAAGTTTTTTGTTGCGCTAAGAATACTGACTGTTAGAACAATTTGACCAGCTAATCATCTAGTTGTTTTACAAGGCCAGTATTTGAAAATAAGTCTATTTTTTTTTAAATGTCTCAGAAAACTGTATTCTAAGTTGTACACAACAGTTTGTTCCCCACCTCCACCCACATTATACCATACTGCAAATGTTTTGATACATTCTGGAGACTACCTCATGAATGCCATTTGCCAACTGATCACCAACAGTCTCAGCCCAATGAGATATATTTTTGGAAGAGACATCAATAACTAGTTTTCCTTCTCATCCAGGTAGAACAGTGTACACAACTTCTATATGGTGTGGCTTTCTGAACATATTTTTTTGTTTTTTAATGGCATAAGAGCTGAAGTACCTCTCTCTAAACACTGGCTTTCTATGCACAGAGTGCCACTTGTGCATTGTATAGTTGTTTTATGCAGGCCATGAATGGGTGGGGTCTGCACTTTTGTACTTCAGAGATCTGCCTTTTGAAGAATGCTACATGACAGTAACATTCATTTTTTTTAACACATAAATCAATTCAGAATTGTTAATGTTTGCACTGTGGTGCATTGAAAAATAGATTTTAATCTCCATCCCTACCATAGCTTGACTCTCACTACCTTCTGCTTCACCCACCTTCCAAAGTGTTGTCCACAGCTCCTCCTTCTTTAGCTCAATTCTAGATGTAGTTTTCAGTAACTTACGAAGGGGAAGCCAACACCCTTCATATCTACCAAGAACCTCTCGGTATCATTTGATGTATGTTCCAGTAGGAACACGTTAGTTTGAAATTAATTCTTTGGAGTTTGCTGGAGAAAATGTCTCTCACTAGCATTGTATACCCATTATGCACTCGGGCGGTGGGGGATCATACCCCACTGTCAATCCACAGGGAGGAGATAAATCAGATCACTTCTTAAAGGTATCTGGGTATTCACCTTGATAATCTCTTAAGCTGGAGTGACCATGTTGACCATGTATGCTCCCATTACAGCAAAGGCTGTTTTTTCTTCGTAGACTGAAGATGTTTGGTGTCGGTCAGAACATCATGTTTTTATTTTACCAGGCAGTGATGGAGAGCGTTATCAGGTATGGGCTGATGGCATGGTTCGGCAATCTCTCCATTCAGTCTAAATCTAAGTTGCAGCTCCTAGTACAGACTGCTATGAAGGTGTTAGGTAGGACTGAAAAGCTCTCCCTGCAGTCCATCTTTGAGCAGTCTGTACTTAGGCAGGCATGGAGGGTATTATTGTATCTGTCCCACACCCTGTATGTGGAATATGAGCCTTGTCTTCCAGTAGAAGGTATATAATCCCAAAAACTACCTAAACTGAACCATTTTAAATATTCTTTTGAGCTCACCTCAATCAAAAATTTAAATAAATAATATGTTGAGGCCTGGAAGGTGTGCAAATACTTTTGTGTTCACTGTTGTTGTCTGTTAAACTTTTGTGCTTAAAATTTTTTTTTTAAGATGTTTATATGAATTGTATGTGTATATACTGCCTGTTTGGGCAGCTGCTACTATGCCATATACACCCCTGAGTCCATGACATAATGGGAGCAATAAATTCTATTCTATTCTATTCTATTCTATTCTATTCTATTCTATTCTATTCTATTCTATTCTATTCTAAATAACCACACAAGTGTTTTAACTGGAATTTTACTTGCAAGGACCCATTCAAGACGATTACATGATGCATAATGCATATGCCTGGAACATGTGACCGAAATGAAAAGCCACGAGCCACATCATATGTTCACTTTTACACTCCTCTCAGCTCAGCTGAGTTCAGAGATCAGGAGGTGTCCTTGAGGCCAGCTGCAGCCTTCAAACTAGGGGTGTAACATATGCTAAAATCACATCTCGGTTTGGTTCAGTTTCAAGGAGGGCTCGGTTCGGTCAATTTTCGGTTAAAAAAAAAAAAAAACAAGGCCAAAACAAAGACTTACAAAATGTTTATTTTGAAAATATGCCAAGTAAACAAGTTTATTTTGTATGAAAATAAAGCATTTCCCTGAAGATGAAGTAGACTCAGCTGCTATCTTGGTGACATCCTGCAAACACAAAGAGGTTAAAAAAATGAGTTAATAAGATTATAATTTTAAAAGTTAATTAGATAATAAGTCCTACAACTTTTTGGGTGAAGTGTTGACGTGATGGGATGTCATAGGCAGCAGGGCTCAAGAACTTTAATCATATGCTTAAAGCCAGCGCATCAACAACATAGATCCATAGCTTTAAAAACTCCTACAGCTTGTGTTATTGCTTTAGACGGCTCTGAATTACCTGATGAAGGTTGTTTAAATGCTGCTGTTATCGGTCTTTGCATCAAGCTGCTAGAAGAGACGTTCACCTTCGGATGTTGTCGTTTCAAGAGCGTTAACAAGTTAGACATCTTGCTGCTGCAGTTCCAATCTCCATGAAACAACAGTGACACACAGCTTTGGATTTGTTCATTTGTCTTATAACAAGAAAGCCATAATGTTCCCAAACAGGAGACTGCAACGAGATTAGGGTCTTAAAGCTCAGGCTTGTTCATTGCCTGCTAGGCTGCTAATGCTACGTGTGCTGCAAGACTGCAACATTAAATAGCGCCATACTGAAACACGCTTAGGAACTTTAGTTCCGTGTTACATGATCTCTTGTTAATAAAATTTAATGAGTGAAAAAGTAGCTGAAGTACGCAGGTGGACCAAACAGAACATGCTGTACCAAAATGGTTCAATACACCCACATGTACCGTTACACCACTACTTCTTACCCAATGCTCGCCGTTAACCCAAATACATGGTCCATGGGCAGAGATAAGATACTGTCTTGGTAGATGGTTTCAGCTTGGTTTGGGCTTCTTATTCTCAGGACAGAGGGAAAGAATGCTCTCAGCCATACTAATAAAAATATTTAACAAGATTTCTACACAACTACTTATGCTGATATTTGTGTCTTGTCATTTTCAATAAAGTCTTGCTCTACTGTATGTAAGGGATGTGGCTGATCCGATCCAGTATCGGTATCGGCCTCCGATACCAGCATCATTTACGTATCGAATTTTCCCGATCCAACCTGCCAATCTTTCCAATTCATGATGCATGTCTGCTTCTGATGACCTGCTCTGCAGGTTGGCTTCAAACTATGGAATGGATTTCCTGAACGGAGGCGTGTTTCATGAAACCCAGAGTAATAAGACCCACCTCACATTCAGGAAATCCATTTCATCGTTTGCTGCCAGCTAAAACGTGAGTAAATAACTCTTTTTATATGGCTCTGCTGAGGGCTGAGCACTGAGCACTGAGCAGCACTGTTGCTAACGGCTAATCAACTTTTTAGCATAACATCCTCTGTGTGGAAGTATTTTACACTAAACACGGCAAGAAAGCAATGTGCAATGTCTGCAGATCTGCTGTAATGAGAGGAGGAAGCTCGGTTGCGATCTACAATACATCAAACTTAATAAACATTTGAAAAAGCACCACATTAAAGAGCAAGATGATTGTTTAGCCAGGCACCACGGTAAAGTTAGTTTTATGTTGGACGTTCGAGCTCAGTGGCTTCAGCGTTCTGTTTCTCTTGTTCAATCCAAAGCAGACCGTCTGATTTCAGTCAGCTGCGCTCATTCTGCCCGTCCCAGAGGAGGAGCAGACTGAGGAGATATTTATCAGCTCAAGATGAGTTCTGTGATGGAGTTAAATTCAAAGCAGTCTGCTCAGATAAATAGTCTTAAATTATTATTTTTATATGTGAATGTTTCTGTAAACTTATTTTAATGTTTCTGTACAGTGCTCTGAAATTACTTCTGTTGTGACTTGGTGCTATATAAATAAACTGAATTGAATAGACAATCATAAAAAGAATATGAACTGAAAAATAAAGGAAAATTTTATATATAGTGTATACATTTATTTAAATAAACAATAGCAGCTACATTATAGAGCAATGTAAAATACTAAAAACAAGAACATGTCAGTGTTGGTTTATGCCATGTACTTAGCAGATGTTTGAAGCCATTTAATCACTTTAATATCCGCTTTAAAAATATGAATAAAACACACAGTATGTTTTGTGTTAACAGAATTCAATTCTAACCTTGAAACTTATCCAACATTAATAAAACTTAACTCAAGTTGCCTTTTTTGGCATACATGCATACAAATTGTACTTGACAGGAGATTATTACAGCCTCATAAAACCAATTATGATTATGATATCGGAATAGTATTGTATCGGCCGATATCCAGATGTTGGTATCGGGATCAGATTAGAAGTCATAAAATATGGATCGGTGCATATATCAAATATTTAAAGACAAAGGTAGACTATAATGATTTTGCCAATGTGTCTTCCTGTGTCTGTTACCAGAATACCTCATCAACCACTTCACACATTTTAATGAAACTTGCAGTGTATTGGATATACTTTATATGAAACCAGGTTACTTTCAGAATTATATTTGTCACAGCCAACTGACCTAAAACAAAAAAAAAAAAAAAAAATCCTAAAATATTTATAACTCAAGTCAGTTTTGCAAATACAGTATTGACTTAAAATTTAGTGTATTAGTAGCTGAGTCATTCACATACATACTGAGTGTGACTTCATGCTTATATAATTTTTACCAAAATAGCTAAAACTCTAGCATGAAAGACAACAGGTGAAATGCATTCCTTGAAGGTGTCCCAAATATCGGTACTCAGTTAACAAACTTACTAGTCATTTGGTCAACTAATTGTAATTTGCTTTAACAAAAGATAAGCCAAATGTTAAATAAAAGCATGTGAGCTTGTTTTAAAATACTTATTTGAAATAAATCAATAAATCACAACATAGGACCCTCTGAGGGGGAAATAAAACAAAGTCCTATATGACTATGTACAAGTGACATTTGACCTTGACAGGTATGCCTCTTCATAGTATATTCAACACTGTGCTTGATCTGGATGAGATGAACATGCCTCCAGGTTTTAGATGTTTAGCCCAAGGCTGTGTTTTCTGGAGGACCAGAGGTCTATGTCTTTTAGCCCTTGGCACCACAAAGCTACCCCACTCCCCCTGCCTGTGCTTCCCTTCTGTCAGTCTAGAACCATTTGGCCAGCTGACATAATAGTGACCGATGCAGGCCCACACTCACTCCCTCACTGTGTTCGACCACTTGGGAAGAACCGTAATGCTCCCTCAGCTTTCATCATCATGCTGATGGAATTAGAAAAAGGTGAGTGGCAGTAAATTGGAAGGCTGGAGCGTGGACTGCTAAAGATGGATGCCTCTGTCCTAATGCCTTTGGAAACAGCAACAAGGAGGATAAGTAGTGCAATAAGAAGATGACAGCTTATTATCTTACCAGGTCTGTTGTTTTTACTTCTCACCTCCTCAGTGCACTTATAATGAAAATTTGTGAAGATTGTGCTCACTGTAAAAGCCTGGATGCATATCAATTTTCATGCACAAATATAACTATTTTCCACTCTTGTTAATGACTGTTTGGTCTATTGAGAGCTTTTTGTGCAGTACTGTGGCCAAATATAGAAAATTACCTAAAGGTGAGGTAAGGTAGAGATATAGGGTCGCGCAACACTCACTTCAACAAACTAATACACACATACACACACATTCAGAAGCCCAGAGAGGAGCATCACTTGAATCTTTGGCTTTATTTACTCTGTTTTTTTCTGCAGGCTACAGACATGATAGTCCCTGTTTATAAGGGAGTGGGATTCATGATTCCCCTAACTGTGGCCAATAAACTCCTTCCTATCTTTGCTGCTGGAAGCCAGCAACAGCTGTGTTTTCGATGGGCAGATAAGAGAGCCGGATGCCCCGGAGAGAGCAGAGGATGCTCTGACACTGTGATGGAGATGGATCAGACCACTGGGGGAAACAGAAACTCATCACACTTTTAGTAAAGTTGTGATTGTACCTACTTCATAGATGTAAACATAGCTCGCTGCCTATGATCAAAAGCGATAATGTTTATGCTCATCTCTGTGTGCGGAGCTATCTGTTTCCAAAATATCTCATAGACCACTGAACAAATTTTATTGAAATGATCATAAAGTGATCTTTAAATGTAAATCTATGACTGCTTAACTTTTGGATTCAGTTGAACTTATGATGCACACCACAGCAAATCAATATTAGCTAACACATAGATGGCAATCACAGTAATTTTTAGAGACATTAAGCTAAAATAGGATGTGATTGTAGCTGAGAGTTATTTAACTCAAACGCTTTATGGACATCTCACAGTACTGCATGAGATTGCTCCTGATGTTATTTTCAAGGTTTAACCAAAACAGCTATAAGGGTGGAGGTGTGGTATTGCATGAGGAAATCTGGAGTGGCAGAGAAGTATGTTAAACTGGTACAGGACATGTATGAGGACAGCAGGACAGTGGTGAGATGTGCTGTAGGAGTGACAGATAGCTTCAAGGTGG
>JARVGQ010001777.1:31813751-31834242 GCA_031762355.1 Hypsolebias martinsi | reverse complement strand
ACCCACACCCACACACACACACACACACACCCACACACACACACACACACACCCACACACACACACACACACACACACACACACATGCAGCCCACGTGCATGAGAACTTACAATGTAGGTGCATTTGGGCTGGAAGGCGTAGGTGCCACAGGTGTAGAGGTGTGTGTGGTTGTAACTCTGCAGAAACCGGATGTAGTTGAAGCACTCGGTCTGTGGGGGGACAAGGAGGAACTGTCAGAGAAGTGTGGTCCTGGTCCAGAAGACAACTGGAAGCATTTCTGAATGTCGAGTGCCCAATGGCTGCTTAAACTTGTCAAAGGAAAGCAGCTAAATTGATGCTAAAATTAGCAAAATAGCTGTTGAAGCTAAAACTAGTAAACCAAATGTGTATATGAACCAAACATTAGATATAAGTATGATGACAGTTGCCAAAATTAGCAAAAACGTTGGCTGAAAATAGCAAAAGAAGAAAAAACTAAAAATAAGCAAAATAGCTAAAACTTGCATAGTTGTTGTTAAACATCACACGTTAAATAAAAATACAACATAACAGAATGGTAGTTAAAAGCTAATCACACTAAAATGGTAACTAAAACTTATAAGTAGAAGAATGGAAACTAGAAGCTACAATAACTAGCTGTACAATAACAAAGTAAGAAGTTAAAAGAAGCAAACATTTGTTAAAAGCTGAAAGGAGAAAAATGCTAGCTAAAATAAGCAAAATCTTGCTAAAAGCAACAAAAGAATGGTTCAATGCTAAAAGCATCCAAAAGTTAGCTGAATATTTTAATTTGTAGACCCTTTAGCTAGAAGCTAAACGTAGAAGAATAGCAGTTAAAAGTGGCAGAACATTGACTAAAACCTAAAAGTAGCATTAGAAGACATGCAATAGAGCACGTGCACTGAAAAAGGTTTTGATGAGAACATTGTTTTGTAAAGAACTTAAAAAGATCTTGATGTATTTTCCTGGGTAAAACATTTGTAAATAAAGTTTTATCATTTGAAAACTGGAAAAAATGTAAAAGATAAAATATGGGACTAATTAAAGAAAAATAGCAATAAATATAAAAGTAATTAGGGTACCAGTAATTAGTTTGCAAAAAAGTACCAAAATAAATAATAAACTAAAACAGCAACAAAAAAGATAAACAACAAAAAATTATACCTGAAGTATCTGAATGCACCTTCATTTTGTTTCTATAGGGAATCATCGCTTTAATTCATGTTAAATACTTTGAAAAGTACAAAAGTTACGAAAAACACATTTTCACACATTAATCTTGACTGAGCTGAACGTTTTGAAGCATGAAAGGTTAAAAACAGCAGAAATCATATGATATAATGTAGATATATTGGACATTATATGGCCAATGGTGTTGTTTTCAAAGTGCTTTATAAATAAAGTTGTATTGTATATGGAGGCCATTTGGTTGCAGAAAGCACTCAGAATAAACTTCAAACAGGAACACGATCGTGTGAGCGCTAGAGATGTAATTTCTAAACTGGGCCGGAAGCCCGGCACGTCCCGAATTCGGGTCGGGCCGGGTCGGTGTCAGGCTTTTGATTGTGTCAGCGGATCAGCCGCAATCCGCTACGATCCGATATGGCAACATGGCTTGTCATACTTTCACCAGCCGCACACAGCCATTTCTCTGCAAGCTGACCGGCCTTGAGGTAAAATAAAGTTCAGTTAAGCTTCAGATGGGACTAAACTTCCAGGCAGCAACCCATTGCTCAAATGGACGTTCATTCAGCTGCTCCACTCAGCGGACGCTCGTGGACGACAACCTAAACAGGTGAGATCCTAAAGCAGGCATGTCAGAGCGGGGTCCATGTCTGAGTAATGCAGAATGCAGGCAGAAACAGGGTTTTAATGTGCTTTGACGGCCATGAAAGGACAAACACCCCCTCAGCTCCGATCTTCTGCCCATTTTATTCAGCCGTGTGTCACCACGGTAAAGTTAGTTTTACGTTGGACATTCGAGCTCCGTGCTTCAGCGGTGTGTTCCTCTCGTTCGATCTGATGCAGGAAGTCTGACTTCAGTCAGCCGAACTTGAAGAGAGGAAGACACTGCTGAAGCCCCAAAGCTTGAATGTCCAACGTCCAACATAAAACTAAATTTACTTCAGTCCTCGCGTCCACCAACTGTTAATAACTATATAAGCAGTCAAAGCTTAATTAAAAATGTCTGGGTTTTTGTGTTCAGACCTGTAATTACTGTTAATTCGGCAGGTTGGGTGGCGTTGCGAAATGATGGCTACGTGCTGGGGCCGGGTCTGGTCAGATTTTATGGGCCCGAATGCAACGAGTCCAACATGAAAACTGTCTTTATGCCTGACTGAACAATTAAAGCCCACTAGGTCACATTTGGTGATACTTTTTTTAATTGTTTGCATTAGAACGTGGAATTCCTCTTTGTTTTCTTGTGCTTGAAATGCGCCGCCAGAACCAGGCCAGGCTCTCTGCCTCTTATTGATCGCATCACTTAACAGACGACACTGTGACGAATGATCCAAATAATCTAAAGTGAACAAGAAAAGTGGCAGACAGGTCCAGAGAATAATTAACGTAATAATTAATGCAGCGTTTTATGAGAAGTGCCCTTTAATGTCTGCACTGTGATGAAGAAGAAAGCTCTTTGAGCGGAAATGGAAACAGACGCGATGCGTACGAGATGAATGAATAATTCAGAGCCTCTAGTTAATACGAGCACTGACACAGCAGGCCACACATGTCAACAATATGTAGAGATAAATGTAAAATAACACCAGTACATGCTGCAGATACTGTCATTCTGTTTAAAAAGGTACTTTTTGTTATTTGATTAACAATTATGTGAACAAAAACACTAAATGTTCTGGTCAAAACTCACCGTGCTCTATTCCTAAAATCAAAGCTGTTGTTTTTCATGAGTTGGAATCTGCAACAACTTTTAGTAACTACAGCGTATTTTAGCGCTTCACCTAAACTTCACATCTATTTTAATAGCTTTTTTTGGAATTCGTTCCAAAGTGCTGCTCTCTTTCTGCTGAGAGCCACATCAAATGTTACTGCGGTGCGTTTGGAGCCAAAGCTCTGCAAGTTTCTATAAAATATTTACTGCAGACGTCTCGGACATGGACAGCATGCAAGCTAAGCAGATGGAGGACGTCGCTGAGGCGTAAGTGCAGAGTTGGCTGGAGTCAGTTCTCTGTCGGTGTCAGCTGATGGAGCACAGCTGACGGGAGAGCTGGAAGACACTAAACCTTTATTTATTATCGCCCACCGCCATGACAGCAGGGCGATCTTATAATGAATGCGTCTTTGTGTGAGTGCATTTGCTTGTCTGTCTGTTAGCAAATGTCATAACCCGGTGGAAATCTTTTATTAAAACCCTCAGCTGAACATCTACAGCTGGAAAACATTTGGAGTCCACCCAGCTGAAGATGACAGCTACAGCTAATCTTGCCTAGCCGACACTAAAGAGGTTATAACTCAATCGACTTTAGAGATAATGAGGTAAAATTTGGTGTGATAGTAGCTGAATGTCACCCCGATCACACATTCGAAGCACCAATAGGTCACATGAAATGTTCTATCAATTTTGGCATTTAGTTCTGGAGTCAACTCTGTTTGTCTGTTAGCAAAATATCATGAATCAATAAATGTATTTTAATGAAACTCACAGAACTGAATTATTGAATGTAACTTTACAACTGGTCAGCTTTTGGTGTCAATCCCATTTTCAAGGAGGCCGTCACAGCGAACTAACCTGACCAAACATGAGCATGGCTACAACACATTCAGTCATATCATTATTATCTGAGTAGAATGATAAGAATGAGTAGAATGTGGCATTACAGATGTAGACAGATGTAGACATGTGTGTATATATATATATATATGTATGGCATTATCATAAAACCTGAGTCATTTCTTTGTTCTCCTTTTTATCAATGTGCTTCAGTTAAAATTAAATTGCTGCAAATCGAGTAATGTCCAAAATTAACATTCAAGCTAAATGAAGCTTGCACCAGAGCAACCTGTCTATGTCATTTACCCAGAATGCATTGCAGTGCAAATATAAAGGCGACGCCCATGTGTCATCAACTTTCTAAAAATTTTCTAAACAGCCTACAGTAAATGTTTTGTCCCGTTTTAGCACTGACGTAAAAGTTTAATGATAAGGTGTGTTGTTCCAACTAGTCGGAGATCCTTTTAGCAACATAAAAACATTTCACTGTGTTTTACTCTAGTATTAAAATCTTCCTCACCATCAGTTTATTTATTCATTTGCAAGATTTCCATTGCGCTTCTTGCTGCTGGAGACCAAAGCCTTGCTGAATCAAACGTCTGTGTAAGTTGCTGATCCTGACCCGGTCTGAGCGATGCACGTCTCTGCGTGCTAATGTAATGACTGGAAGCTTTCCAGACTTAACGGAAGACAATCAGAGACCTGAGAAACGTTGCACTTAGATTATGAGCTGCTGCTGCAGCACCAACAGAGCGGACTGTCTAAAGAAGCGCGTGAGTCGAGATCACTGCACCTGGTTGTTCTTCCCTTTGTCGACACACTCCCTCTTCTTATCCTGGGGGGCCGGCCAGTCGATCTGTGGGGAAAGACAAAGACAAATGTGATGTTCTGCAGGAGGACTGTCAGCATTAGTTGTGCATCGACATGTGTAGGAAAATACTTTGCAGGGGCAAAAATACTTTGTAACGAGATCAACCGAGACAAACCACAACAAAGAGACAAAAACTAAGAAAATATGATAAAACATCGCACACACTGAGTTGCAGCTTTGCTCAGCCAACACGCTGAACCATTGACCACTACTTGCCGTAACTATGGCAACAAGACTCAGTAATAGTAGCGACAGCATCTTCTTCTTTTTCTCTTCCAATTTTCTTTCTGTTCAATAAATAAATAAATAAAAAACAGGTGGGGGGCAGTTGTAGCCATCTAGACTCATTCCCAGTTTGTGTTACTGTTCTGGCTCCTTTACACCCACCACTCGCAGTGGGCTGGACACAGTGAGGGTCTTTACGAAGGGATATTACAGCACCGCCATCCTAAAGAATCAAAGATGAACCAGCAAAGCACACCAGAAGGTCCTTTGGAAACACGAATAAAGGACAAAAACAAATGTTTTTCCACGCACGACACACGGTTGAACTTTGCTCTGCGGACAGAGGAAACCAGTGTGCTTCCTTACATGTTTCCACACCATTAAAAATAATTATAATGGCAATTACAGGCAATGGGCTGCTACAGAATCAGATTATACTTCTGCTGGATGTAAACCAGCTGCACTCAAGACAATGGAGTGTTGCAGTATAATCAGATAGTCAATAAAATGCGCTCTAAAATAAAGACGGTCATTAAACGACACAGCAACGATGGCTCCCAATGGTCCCAAAAAGAATATAAAAGAAGAATGACTCCCCAGTATCACTTCTGAGCACAGTTCCATACATTTGCATATACATACGTATGATGATTCACAATAGATCCACAGACTTTGCTCCTGTTCCTGAGGTCTACGTTTCCCTCCTGACGGAGTTACAATGATCAGAGTAAATAAGTAAATGAGTCATTAGGATCTCTGGCTGTGAAATCTCACCTGTTGGTTCTGCACCTTTATCTAGTGAGATCTGGATTTTATTTAATGGAGAGCTGGCTAAAATTAAGCATTCACTTTTCCTCCTAATTGTGTTTCCATGGCTATTTTAATTACTCACAAATTAATTCATTTTCTCCTCACACTTCAGGCGCTATACTGAATTTAATACCATGCAATGTAATCTCCATCATCCAGAGTTGTGAGTGTTGATAACTGCTGGCACTGACCAAAACAAATGTCACTTTTAGGCACAATTCTGTTAAAAGGTAGCAACGTTTTGGCAACCTGGTTCATGCTAATTTATGTTTGGACACATCTCAGGGTTTCTGCCATCAAAGTAAGTCAAGTTAAAATGAAATGCAAACATTTATGTTGGTAAAGAGCACAGAGCCATTACAGAACCGCTTGGTTTTAGCATTTTAAACGTCCTGCGCAGATCTTTTTATCTCCTACTGCGTCAGCACATGGAAATAAAAGCGATGTTTAAGCTCCATTAGCATTTCTCTAAAAATAAAAATATCTGTTTTGCAATTTGCTCAGAGTGTGAGCTGAATTTCACCGATTTAAAAACGCAAGAATACAGCGTTTACTATACTATACTATAAATTACATATTATACTATAAATTACATATTATACTATAAATTACATATTATACTATAAATTACATAGGCCTGGACGATGTGGCCAAAACTATTTTTAAATCACAACATATTTCTTAATTTCGGTCGATAAGGATATCATTCCGATATCGAAATGAACAATGTAAAATCCTCAGAAAAACTGTACAAATAAATTAATGTTCACATTTTATTTGTAATTTGAAATCACCGTCAAATAAACATAAAACTCTCAACTTTGTCAATATGAATAGTTTTAAGTTCAAACAACAACATAAGCCTAACCCGTGTTAGGTTTCTCTTTTGATACAGCTGGGGGTGTTGTTTCAGGGACACGTTGACTCAAACCTTTATTGTCTTCATCTTGTGACTCTCATCATATTCTATAGAGTGGAAACTCTTCAGATGAATGACTGAATGAGGGAAAAATGGAGCGTGAGATTGATAAGTGTAGTGTCAGCAGTGAAGCAGACACTTGGGCCAGCTCCTCCAGGGGAATCCCGAGGCATTCCCAGGCCAGCCAAGAAACATAGTACGGTACCTCCAGCGTGTCCTGGGTCTTCCTCTGGGTCTCCTGCCGGTGGGACATGCCCGGAACACCTCACCAGAGAGGAGTCCAGAAGGCATCCTAACCAGATGCCTGAGCCACCTCCACTGGCTCCTCTCAATGTGGAGTCTGGGCCTCCCTACTTAGCCTACTACCCCCACGACCCGACCCCGGATAAGCAGAAGAAAATGGGTGGATGAATGGAAACTCTTCAGATGAAACAAGTCAGATGTGTTCCCACCGCTAGTTGGAACGACTCAACGACTCATTTTGCAGCACATTGACTGAAATCTGCTGTTTATTGGATCTTAGAAAGCCGAACCACTTCCACACCACCAAATTAGTCTTTCCTCTCTTATCAGTGATGTCATCTGTTTTCTCTTCACTTGTGAAACCTTGTTCAGTCACATTCTGACGGTCATGGGCACTCGTTTTGAAGTGAAAACCTAACGTGCGTTGGAGCTCTGTGTGTGGTGCACGTCACCACGCAGCAGTTGTGTCGTGGCTTTTTCTGTTCGGGTTGAAGCAAAAAAGAAATGCGTCAGTGAAACTCTAGAATCATAGTGTAATGTGTATCTAAATATAGAAAATGTGCTTAAAACTCATATCACCGTTAGAGAATAAAATATGTATCAGTATCTAATTATTGTCCAGCCCTAACTCACACTGATGTCTCCTTCTAAAAGTCTTTAGTTGCACGTTCATGTTTCTGGTTTACCTCCGAGCGGAGCCTGAGGTCTTAGTGTTTCTGTGTCAGCCCTCTCTGATGAGTAAGTTCACTTTAAGATGTTCAGTATTCCACTTTTTTTTTTTGTTTTTGTTTTTTTAGTTTTCATGATTTTTTCATACCTTTTTTTTTTTTACTTTAAATATGTAAAAAAATACACACCTATATTTATTTTCTTTTTTAATAGAAATAAAGCAGTTAGTCACCATGCCTTATATTCTTACAAGGGATGAACACCACCTTCACATTTTGTATTTAAATATTAAACTTTAAGTTGTTCCTGTCATATATTTTTGTTCTGTAATTTAATTTTAAATCTAAAACATAAATGCTCATCAAAGATGTTAATTAACTATCAAGATATAAGAGTCCTGTAACGGTCCTTTTAACATTTTGTTTGTAGTTTAATTAACTTTATTAGATCTCTTCTTGTTCAGATAGTTTGACTGAGGCAGACTGGATTACGTGCAGAAGCCAGAATAAATGAATCCCTTGAACTCGTTCCTCTGGACTCCACCTACGAGCAGACACACACGACTGCAGCTGGGCTGTAGGACCACCATCTTAATCCAGGTCTGCAGTAGTTCAACATTTTCTTTATGATTAGTTCATGTTTTGTTTGTGGCATGTCCAGCTAGAACTTGTTTTTTAATCAAACAACGTTTAATGGGGAAAACTTTTTTGTAGGGTGGTGTGAACATAAAAACAATAACAGTTTAGCAAAAACCAGTTTACAAGTCAGCATCTGAACAGTAAGTAAAGCCTCAAGGATTTGTAGCTTGTCTTGTTTGAGAGTTTAAGCAAATGTACTGTATTTTACTCGTCATTTGTTAAGATCAAGCTTTCAACTGAGAAGGAATGATTTACACACAAATCACTTGTCCTGATGCATGCGCAGTAATCCAGGTAGAAAAATTAACAAAGTGAAGTCCGGTCCTCTGGACAAATGCAAAAAGTAAAAATAAGAAACATAATCATTATATAAATAAAAATGGTGTTATTTTGTATTTTTACATTTTGCATCTGTCCAAAGGACCTGACTTCACTTTGTTACATTAGTCAGTTGTGATTCTCCGTTGGATTTGTTTTAAACTTGAGTATTAATTCATTTAAATTCAGTTGTTTTATTTTGTTTAGTCTCCTCAAAAGACAACTCTTTACATTGTCGCAAAATGTTCGTGTTTAAAATCAGTCTTCAGGAGTGGAATCCCTCAAACTCTTCTTCTTCTAAACCAGTTAGTGGTCCAGAAGACAGATCGTCATGCCGCAGGGTGAAGCAACAAAATTTTGAATCAGCGTGTAATCCTGAACGAGGATGACGTGAGGAAAGCACAAGGAGAGGTAAAGGTGTGCTGGTGATGGGGGAGAGGGGGGGCACACTAACAATTTACTGAAGGCTGAAAAAAACTGGGAATTACTTTAACTTTCACCAAAGAGCACGACTGACCATCTCTGGATTATGTTCAGTTAAGAAAACTGACAGAACTGGTCAAAGGGAACACACCAGTAGCTTTCTACTGAACAAAATGTCTGCAGCTGCTCAACAGCTGTGCATCAAGTCAAATAATACACTTGTGCTAAATGACAACAAACGATGTGCATAAACCCCAAATGTTAAAACACACATTTGATCTTAGAACATTTAAGTCTTTACATCAGGTTCGACAGTTGTTAGGCTTCACAGGATTTATTTATTTATTCATTCATTTGTTTGTTTGTTTGTTTATTCAATTTATTCATTCATTTATTTATTTTCCACATCAAAAACTGGACCCTGCAGAGTCTGATCTGAAAACTTTGGTCCTTTGAGCAGATCTCGTGGTGACCCCTGTCATACTGTAGACGACAACAAACCATCCAGGGACACGAGCAGACGAGCTGTAACGTTCTGTGTGATTGAAGCTGGACTTCAAACTCATGAAACTTTATTAGAGGACTCATTTTATACACCAGAGCATAACAGTAACATGGCCATCAAGTGCTCGATGCATCATGTGCAAAACCAGTTAGAAGTTTGTCTAGGAGTGTCTGACGTATACACACTATGTGCTTTACAAAACTGCAGCAGACAACCACTTTAACTTGACCCAGACTAGTTGTGTTTGTAGTAAAGGAAGTTCCTCCACTGGTTCATCTCTGTGCAGCTTCCAGTCGTCCATCTTTCCAGCTGGTCCTTCATGATGAATCTCCTCCCAGTGCCCCAGCTCCACTCCAGCAGAGAGCCCTCTTGTAGAAATGCCTGTGGAGGATATAATGAATTAGGTGTCTACCCGGGGTTCCCTGACCTCTGACCCATGACATCATCAATCAAGGAGGTCCTTCACTTAAGTGAAACGCTGGGCCCCAATCTGGAACGCTTAGCCCGGTCCCTGCCGGCAAGCAGGGGGCCGCTGATTTTCACTTGTTTTTATTTGTTTTCATAATCTCTCAGTGTTCGTCCTCGCTGATGTGTTTGGAAGGAATACACGACTCTGTCTATAATTTGTTTAAAGCTGTAAGAAGAAAAATACAGAGCGTTAACAGAGGAGAAGACTTGACCGGAGATGAAAAATGGCGAGCGCGGCCTTTGTGCACATATGGAAAAAATTTCTCTCCCTCCTCGCTTCTGCCTGGCACTGTGATGTTACTCTGCAAGCAAAGAGCTGGTGCACGAGCACGTCTCCACACACGCCTTGATCTCCTCAACTTCTCACTTCAGAATTTAGATTTGGGTCAAAGATCAGCCGAAATATATGCGTTTGTGTTTATAAAATAAAAAATATGCTATGATTGGATGTGTATGTTTTTTTTCACCACAGTAAATTAGAGCTGGATGATCTCATGAGATGTTTCTCAGTTCTTTTATTTTGTCTCGTCTCACCTCCAACCGTGCAAAAATAAACTCAACTCCTACGTTTTTGTCAGGACATATTTATTTTTTATTCACTAATTTCATTGCTAAGCTCAGCGTTACCTCAGCACAGATTATGGAGCGGTTGGATCACACAGCTGTGTGGAGGACGTCTGAGCACTGAGGTTATCTGTGACTCCCTGCAGACTAAAACACAACTTTATCATTTTAAACTGTGCAACATTTGTTCTTTGAACGCACCACGTTGTGTTCTGGGCTGGTTTTCTTGGTACATTTAACAGAAGTGATTTGGCTGATGTTTATTTGTGATGCTGTTTGTCTTACATTTAAATTCAACTCACTGTACTGTATTTATAAAGCTCCAAGTTACAACAGAAGTCGTCTCAGGGCACTGAACAGAAACATTCATATATAAAACCTAAGTGAACAGTATTTCTCTGAGGAGCAGACTGCTTTGAGTCTAACTTCACACACACTGAGGTGAAAACATGAGATTTTGTCCTGAGTGATGTGATGATTGTTGATTAAAAGCTGTTTCTCTTCCTGTGCGTCACAGAAAATGCACAGACGTCTTCTAGTACTGTGTTTTACTCATAAGGCCTTGCTATTGTTTGTCTTTTAACTTTTTTATGTTTAGTTCTTAAATCACCTTGACCACTACAAAAATATATTTTTGAATCCTTCTGTTTTCAACTCAAAGTTTCAAACGTGAGTTATGTTTAATATTTTATCCAAACAAGTCCAGGAAGACGATGCAACGCGATCACATTTCTAAAATAAAGGCAAAAGTTTGTTTGCTGCAGTTGTGGACATCAGAACAAGTAAAAGCATGACAAATGTAAATGTGCACCAGTAAAGAGCAACATAATGGGGTTTGACATGATGTCCTTTCCATACTGTGCAGACTCCATAGTCTGCAGCTCAGGAATATAGATGAGGAGCAAAGTGAGGGGAGGTGTAATGTGTTCTGGGCAGAGAGAGCAAGCGGCTGACGAATGGAGCCCACAGCGTCTCTTGAGTGTCAGCAGAAGCTTCCAGGATGATAACCTCTGCTCCTCTCAGCTTCCAGCACCAAACAGTGCTTTCTGTGGCATTTACAGCTCAGCTCTCATGTCTCTGCTCTGCCTTTTAATGGTCCCTCTTCCCTTCCTGCTGTCCCTCCTCCTTCCTATCATTCTCCTCTCCTTCCAGCCAGACTCGGGTGTCGGACCTCTCCTGTTGGCTGGATACGAGGATGGTTCCTTGCTGCTGTGGGACGTAACCCAGAGGTCTGTGCTGAGCCAAGTCAGAGCCCACCCTGAGCCTGTCATGTGCCTGACCTTTGACCCGAAGCATCTGAGGGGCATATCAGGCTCCTCAGAGAAGAATCTCTCCTCCTGGATGCTGGACAGCCAGAACAACATACAGGTTAGCAGCTTTAGCTGCACATCAGCTGATCTCATCCATTCTGTGTTGCTTTCAGCCATTGTTACTTTTGTAATGGCTAATCTCTATAAATATATGATTCACTGTTTAATGTTCAATTCAATTTATTTATAAAGCACCAAGTCACAACAGAAGTCACCCCAGGGCACTGAACAGAAACATTTGTATATAAAAATAATAATTTAACACTATTTATTTGAGGAGCAGACTTTAAATGTAACCCCCTGCACCACAATTCAAACTCAGCTTTGATGAAAGTGTTCCAGGTTTACATTTTCTGTCTTAAGTATTCTCTATTTAATTTCAAGAAAATGACTACAAATGTAGCCAACTAGAAAATGTTCATCTATTTTTAAAATATTTTATACATGTGAGCTTTGAACAAGTTATTTGAGCAGCCAAACAAACGTGCTGGCCACACAAGTGTCTGTGTTTTAAGTCCTGAGCATCCCTGCCTGCTAACTGATTGTTGCACAGTAAACTAAATCCCAAGAAATGAAATAAAAGCTAATGGAGGAGATGGGAGACGAGGAGTGTTGGTTTTCATCAGACTCGCTTGGAAAACATTAGGGGCCGAGGAGGAAGAGGCTCAGTGGGGCTCCAGGGGCCATAAATCAGCTGCTGGTTACACAGTGTTGGCAGGACTCGAGGCCAAGGGCCAGACTGGAGCTGTCACTCTAAAGTCAAACCACCCACATACACACAGACACAACAGACTGTGTTTGTATTTTAAAAGTACCAGTGATTATCCTTTAGAAAATAATTATTTTTTTACAGTTTAGAAAGGGAACCTATACCTTTAATTTTATTTTGATTTGCTGTAAAATAAAAGTATTTACCATTATATTTCTTCTGACTAATTGTTAACCATACAATCACCTTAACTTGTATTTTCGTAAATAAATATTATATATACACCACTCACCGCCTTTAATGTCAGAGATTATCTTGAGATTTAGGAAAAAATAGAGTTGAAGCCATTTGGGTCAAACCTTGAAAACAATCGATTCTTTTGTTTCAGTCATTTCGTTAATGATCAAACACAAATTGTATTCTTAAAGATCAAAGATTGATTATTTATTTAAAGATCAATTGTTATCTTAAAGATCAACTCTTTATTTAATTAGCAAATATAAATTGGTTCTTTAATCGATTCTTCACATCCTGAACATTTCATTGCATTGTTGACCTTGTGTTAATCTACACATGACAAATAAACAACAACAGCAACAAAAGCACATTGTGTACAACCTCATGCAACACTGAGAGGTTGTGCTTAACGTCTGTGTCGTACACAACTCTCAGCTACCACCGCATCAAATTTTAGCTCAGCATTGTAAAACTAAGACTTTTTTGTGTTCACTTTCTGTGGCAGCCATCTTGAACTGGATCGACATCAATCTCTGCGAGTTTTAATGCAACCTTTTCAGTGGTTTATGAGATATTTTGGTAACAGACGCACACAGAGACGAGGGTGAAAACATTTAAAGCATAAAAAAATTAAATATATAGTTTTTACCGACATCTGCAGTTTCAAGTCTTCCTATACGCTGCAGCTCCACTTCAAGCTCAGCTCTGCTCCATAACTCATTTTACACAACAGCCAATGCTTCAGAGACTTAATGCCTCATTTGAAGTTATATTTTCTCTTGATTTCATGAGCAAAATGGAACGCTCCCATTTTTCAGCCGGCCCTCATGAATCAGAGCCAAGGGGAACCTTCGGCTGATATAGTATACTCCAGCCCAGTGATGGGGTATTATTCTTTCCAGGGATTTTTACAAATGAACGCTTGAATTAGAAATATTTCCAGAGTTCCATTTTCTCACCCCAAACGTGTGTCTAGACAAACACGGCCGAGGATTTCATTCGACGCACTGTAAACAGGAGGAGCGTGGTTATTCGGGTTATTTTGCTCGAGCAACAAAATATTGATTCAGCGTGTAATCCAGGATGAGGATGACAGGGAAAAAGCACAAGGAGAAGGAAAGGATCCAGTGGGGGCTTTTAAATTATTCTGAAGTGCATCTCAGTGTGACGTCCAGACAGCTATTCTCGGTACTTCCCACAAAAGTATTTTTGTGTGGCCGGAGTGAGGGGGCGGGCGGAGGTGGTGGGGGGGACCTGCCGGGTGGCAGACTCGGGCTTTGGGTTCTGACGGACGACCTGTGAGAGGTAATAAAAATATCAAAACCTTGGAGGCCCCTAAGCCAAACAAAAAACACATCTGCTGTAACGGGAACAGTAGTTCACAGTGGGAGGCTGCAATAAAGACGGAGGAGACTGTAAGTGCCACAGCACCCCACTCCCCACAAATGACCCCCACGCTGCAGTTCAGTGCACTGGAACCGGCTGGCAGGGCAGATGGATAGTTTTTGTTCAATTGAGAGGAAACTGAATATGACACAACACAGCACAGTTATGATTTAATGAAGCCCAGGGAAGCTTATCTAGGCCAGATAAAGACAGATAGCCACAGGAATGGAGCTTAATGTATTTCACATGTCTCCACGAGGCTTTTATCTGCTGAGTGACCCCGATGGCCCGAGCTGCTTCATAACGAGGCGTCGTCTTCGGCGCTGCTCTCCTGCTTTCCCTCCAGCGTACATTTTTGGTGCTGTGTCAGAATGTGACCGTGAGGGCGTGCAAGCTGCGGAGCCACATGACATACATTTGGGTAGCTGCTGGACGCACTGACAGGTGCAGCGATGGGTTTCTGTAGGAGAGGAAGGAGGCAGAGGGTGTGGCCTGCAGAACGAGCAAGCGGGTATCGACAGAGGAAGATTAGTTGTGTAAATCAAGCATGGCTGACAGTAAGCTGTTTCACATGACATGTCTGTCCAGGTGACCCCTCTCTGAAGCCACCTGCATGATTATATGTCCAAATAATGTTAGTCAACTGGTCAGCTGATACCCTTTGTGCTCACATCAGGCTCATCTTAAACCCACTATAACTTGGATTGTTCAAACTCAGGCACTTTTACAGCTTCCTCCTGTCACCCGTCCTCTGAATGGAGCTGCTCACCTGTTTGACACATCCACATCATGTCAGCCAGAGTCGAGCTCTTAACAGACAAAGTGACAAAAGGCTGTAATCTCCTCGCTGCCGAGTGTGGTTCTGGGACGGGGTGTGTCAGAAATACCTGTGAAAAGCCTCGCAGCCGCTAGGCTCGAGTGAGTGAGCGATGACGGGATGTTTCAGTGCAGCGGCGTGAACAACAAGACTTGTGCCAAGACTGAGAGAGAAGTGGAGCAGAGCTTGACTGAAGCCTGCCAAGTGGAGGCTTCCTTTCTGTTTTGGTGACGAACGTGACGAAAAGAGGAAACTGGAAGTCTCATGGAACCAGTAGTGCCAACGTGACGGCTGAGAGAGCCGACATTTAGAATGGAAAGCAACGAAGAAGCTCCCCCCTCTGCTAAAAGATAAAAACACAACATTATGTGTTATAATCAGTTGATATTTCAAGAATTATTGCTTTGTTAAATACATCCAGCCTTGATCTCCTGGTTACGAACTAAAACTTGGTTTAAAGATTTGCTTAAAATCTGCTGCAGGTTTTAAAAATATTGGTTCAGCTGTGGCACGACTCAGCAAGAGAAGCATAAAAACTGTTTTTATGAGCGTCAACAAACATTACTAATATCCTTTAGGTTCATCATTTTGTCATGTAGTTTATTTAAAAAGCCTTTAGATCAGGGCTGTTCAACTAAACTGCTCAGGGGCCGGACAGCCAGAGATTAAAGGCATTATGTAAATAAACCAAAGTTTACAATGATCTGTTACCTTTTAAATGTGTTTATTTTATTGCATTGAATCATAAATGCTGTAAACAGAATCCAAACCCAGAACAACAACAAAAAAAAAATGTATATTTTATTTTATTTATTTATTTATTCATGAAGTAGGCCGGATTGAAGTCATTTGCGGACGGGAAATGGCCCGCGGCCCGCCAGTTGAACAGCCCTGCTTTAGGTGATGATTTGTGATGGTGTAGTAAAACCATGTGAAGGACAAGTGGGTGAAAAGATTTTTGTTTGTTTCCAAGCTTTGAAAAAAAGTCTGAATTTAATTATACTATATTAGTTTTTCCAGAATAAAGATAAAAAAAATTGAGAAGTCAAAATAGAAAACAATACTTTTTTCTAATTTTAAGCAGAAATTGTGTTAAATAAGCAAACATTCACCTTTAAAACACAAATTGAAACTAAAATGTAATTTTTTTTAACATAAAATGCTAAAATAAATGCAATCTCAGAATCAATCACTGATAGCTTTAACCCTTTTAAATTATTCAAAGAATAATAAAAAAAAAAACACCTGATAAATGTTTTGTTAATCCCCATAAAATTAAAAACTACTGGACTAAAGATTTTCTAACAAATGAATAAATTACTGCATCGACTATTTGATTAAAAAAAAAAAATCTGTAAAAACTAAAAAAAAAAATGATGAAAAGAGCATTAGAAATTCACCTAATAATCTATTATTTGTTGTGCATAGAAAAAGGAATTTTCTTTGATAAGTTTTCTAATTAGTTCATAACAATTGTTTTTAATTTTTTCATTTGTTTTGTTCAAAACTCGTGCAGGTCTTAGGAACAGCAGAGCTTCAAGGACCCAGCGGGTCAGTCCTGCAGCTCAGGAACCAGCAGTCTTAAACGATTACACAGGACAAACTTTTTCACTAAAACTGTCTCTCTCCACTTTCTCAGACAGAAAGTAAAAACAGTTTTGCAGCAGGCTTGCTGAACGACCATTATTGCAATCATTAGCCGTTTACTGCTCGCAACTGACCCTTAAATGAAACAAATGCCTTTTCCTGACACAAACTATGGGAAGCAAAACAAACAAAAACAGACACTTAAACCCATCATTATCAGGCCTCTAATGCAGACCAGCTGCACAGAGGTAGGGCCATACCAGATACTTGAGGTAATAACAAAGCTCCAAATATTCTTTAACCTCCACGTTTCCTTCGTTTCTGTTTATCTGGTTTGTTTTGGTCGGAGCAGGCACGCTCACTTTCACACCATGGATGCAAATAAATGATAGTCTGATTAAAAGTAAGAACGGGAAAGGGGGAAACTTCACCACTGACTCCTCTGAGCTTAGCTTTTTTTTTTCAGTTATGATCAATGACATTCCTCCTCCTGCTGCATTCCACCTTATTCACTTGGGCTACGAGTACCTGGCTTATATCTTCCACATGCAGCTTGTGGACGGTTCCTGCTCAGAACAGGAGCGAGCAGATAAATTTCCCCAACATCTCCTCCCATTCAAGGCCATTAGTCTCCGCAGACACTACTTATGAAGTCAATTTTACGCTGTCCGCTTAGATTTTTAGCCTTCATATCCAGATGTCTGCGGCCCATCCAGCAGATACGCTCACCCTGCAGGAAGAGCACGTTCGCTCCCCTGGAATGCCCACCTCCGCAGGCCCTTTAGATACTGATCTGAGCCGCCATTCGTTATAATATGTCAGAATGTTGCCCCTTTAGAGAGATTGATACAGTCCTTGGGACACTGTAGATCACAGGGAGAGGGGGCTGTGGCTAATCTTTAGCAGGCAGACGTTACAGCGGCGTATTCATCAAGAAAATCTTTGCCCGCTGACCAAACCTTTCAGTGTGAATGTAATTTATCAGAGGCGCTCGCAGCAACACGGTCTCTGCAAACAAGTATTTCACCAAGATAGTCTTTCTTTTTTATATTGTTTCACAAGCTGTGACAAAGGTAACCCAGTTCCTCATCAGGATAACTCTAAAGCAAATAATGGGTGTCGGGGAGATTTACTCGCAGCTCTCGTGCCGTAATGGTTTACGGCCGATGATTGAGTCCCAGGAGTTTACCGCCAGGTTTAACAGAGCTCCAGCCTCACACTGGACCTCAGTCATCAGATCAGCTGATACTATCTCTACGTGTGTGTGTTAGTGTTGGCTACATTTTCATGGAGAGAATGGACTCAGCACTTTATTGACTGTTTTTATAGGCTTTTTTGTTGTTGCTGTTGTTTAAATACCGTATTTTCCGCCGTACACGTCACACCGCCCTATAAGTCGCATCAGTCCAAATATGCCTAATAAAGTGGAAAAATCCATAAATATGTTGCTTCGCCGTATAAGTTGCATCTATTATGCATCACCGCTGATGCGTCGTGTTTGTTACGAGTCACCACTGACAACCTGGACGGTGTTGTGCCAAAAATCGATTGGCTGCCAAATAGTGGCCACGGGAGCATGCACAGGACGACTTTAACAAGAATTTAACACAAAAACAATTATTTGTTTGCTCGAAATTATAGTAAAGGTCAAGGTGTGTCTAATTCTAACTTTTCCTTAATACATGCACTTTGACAGTCAAATCAGCTGCATTTCAGTAGCTGATACACGGAAGCAGAAAAGTGCAAAAGGACGAGTTGCTGTGCATTTCTTTGAAATTTAACAAGCTAACAGCCTAAAACAATTATTTGTTAGCTTGACTTTATATCAAAGGTGTGTCTCAGTTGAATTTTTCTTTAACAAATGCACTTCAATGGTCAAATTAGCTGCATTTCACCGGGGCGGCGCAGTTAAATGAAACTGATTTGACGATGGCTCCAGGCGAGCTGGATGAAGGTGGCAGACTGTGGCAAGCCAATTGTGTCATTAATTGCCACATTTACCTATTACATGACACAACGGCATACCATACCATTTGAGTGCCATCTAGAAGCTGAAAATGGTAGTGTTCAATATCTTGACGCATGCTCAATAGTAGTTTAGCAGGATTAATTAGTGGGATTAATTAGTGGGATTAATTAGTGGGATTAATAGGTAATGTTCAATACATCGGTCTGCATGAATGAAAATGGTCATGTCTCAGCCAAAAATTGGTTTATAAATATGGGAAAAATCCATAAATATGTTGCTTCGGCGTATAAGTCACAGGTTATGTAAATTATGAAAAAAAAACTGCGACTTATAGGCCAAAAAATACAGTAATATAATTTTATTATTTACACTTCTTAGATAATTATAATAAAGTGTATCCTTTTCTAAACTGTATTTTGGATTGTTTCATTCAAGCAAGCAGTTTTTAAAGTGTCTGTGTGATTTTACAGCTCCAGGACAGTGTGGAGCTGCTCAACCCTGGAGTTTCCCAGCTTTGTGTCCGGGAGGACGGTAGACTTCTGGCATCAGCGGGTTGGGACCACAGAGTGCGGATATTTGGCTGGAAGAAGCTGAAGCCGCTGGCGGTTCTTCAGTACCACACAGACATGGTGCTCAGCGTGGCCTTCTCAGACCATCAGGATCCCAGACAAAGACTGTTGGCTGCTGGATCCAAAGACCAGCGCATCAGTCTGTGGTCCATATACAATGAGGGAGCTGAGACCAGCTGAAAGCCTCTCAGCTCTGGGAGGATGTAAAGACTTCTGATCATCATCTAAACTGATGTTAGGTGTCCCAGTCTGGGTCTCTTATGGACTTCAGTCACATAACAGCGCTAAAACAATAAAACCTTTCTACTTCACAAAATAAATGTCTAGAATATTCTGTGCCGAGCAGAACGTTAGTGGATCAGAAAAGACAAACAGTGATGATGTTTCTGTGCGGGTTTACAACTTTTACAACTGTTGTTTTCACATTTTTAGGTTTTCATATAAAAATGTATTTGCTGCAGCATTTTTTTGTTTTTTTATTTCTGTGTCCTGTGTGTTTCTAAGACGTAATTATGCAGACGCAAATAAAGTTCTTGGTGTCATCTACGTACAGTGATGATAAAAAAAAAAAAAACAACTAACTGGAACCACAAAGCTCCAGGGTTTTTGTTTTCAGTCATACCAGAAACTTTGGGACTGGTCAACAGGGCCGGAGTGGGACTCATCTTCAGCCCTGGAGTTTCAGCCTCAGACTGGCCCACATTAGATCACAACCTATTATTATTAAAATCATGTCATTATAACCTTATTTAGCTGCGTCTGTTTCCAGAGATTTCCTCTGTTTAATTCTAGTTTTCTCTGCGCCAGCCTTGCTCTTCTACTTTCCATCTTTCAAATGCCACTGACCGAGTGCACTGACGTGTTATTCAGGGTGCATCTGCAAAAAAACCCCCCAAAAAACAGAGAGCTGCCTGTGGAGGCGGAGCCAACCCTGGGTGGAGGTGGGGCGGCCCTGGTGCAGCTGTAGTGATAAACACAGGGAGCACCAGGTCTGCGGCCCATGCATCAGAAAGGCCCACCGGGAAATGTCCCGGTTCTCCCGATTAGCCGCTCCGGGCCTGCTCGTCAACATGCATTTAGTCAGATCCCAGCCTTTTTCTAGTTTTTATGTCAGTGAAACCTTCCAGATGTTTTTTTTCATTAAGCTCATTATGATTCAGAACAGGACGAAGTCTGATCAGAAAGTGACATACTTCCACCTTGGAGTCGCTCTCGTAGGGTCTGGATAGCTTCATTACTCTTCCATCTGCACCACTCGTGTGATCATGGAGTTGCATCCATGTCCTGGTTGGCTGCAGTCACATGAACCTTAGACGTTTAATCATTTTTGGAAACTGATCAGAGAAACATGAAGATGGTCTTTTAGATATTTCCTTTGGTTAAGTTAGGTTTATTTGTCATGCAAAATCAACACTATGTCAACAATGCAGTGAAATGCTTATGACGTAAAGAACTGTCTCAACTCGCCAAAAAAAAAAAAAAAAGAAATATGAAATCATCCACCAAAAAAAATAAAAAAA
>JARVGQ010001777.1:31478863-31489658 GCA_031762355.1 Hypsolebias martinsi | reverse complement strand
TACAGCATCTCAGACTGAGGAAGTCTTTCGGACGAAAGACGAAACGTTTCTACAATTTTTTTTTTTGCTTTGTTTTGTTTTGTTTTTTTGCATGTCCAGAAGACCAGACTTAGCTTTTTTAGATTTTTCTACCTGGATTATTGAGCATGCATCAGGGTTAAACAAATTATGTTCTTGCTGTTTTTGAAGCCAACTATAGATTGTGATGTGCAGAACAGGCATGCTCCATATATCATGTTCTGATGCCAGGTCGAGCTGTTCTCTTACTGATACAGTTAGCATTGTGAGTACGTAAAAGCTTCCACTCATTATCTTTATGGCGGAAATATTCTGCTGATATCATATAAGCAAGGATTGTCTCAAAGTCTACTGAATTCCCATCTAGACATTTAGATATTAAAATTATAAAATTTACTCAGTTTGGTATTCTGTACTGTTTGCTGTTTTGGCCATGACAGTTATCACTGAATGTCAGTCTATATCACATCCCAGTTTCCAGAGGAACAGGCTGTAAAAATTAGATAGTACTTGGTGAGAAAAGGCAAATTTTCTGTTTCAGTGTCATCTAAATTATGATGGTTTGCAACCCTTGCAGCCACATTTTATGCAGCCAATTTTTGAAAATCTCAACTTTATTTTGTGTACATGGCTTGCAAAACTGCTTTAGGTCATGCACGCTATTTCAGTGTCCACCTCAGAATATATCATACCTTCCTTGGCCTACTTTTTAACTGACCATGGCAACCGCTTCCCCATTTAGAATTTAGAAATCCACTTTAGAAATATCGGATAGGCAGATTTAGACTTTTTTTTTAAATATTTTTTTTATTTAGTAGTTATCATTGGTGTTTTTATTGGTGATTTTCAACCTGGACGAGTTTAAGATGCTCACAAATCTGTAACTATGAGAAATGTAAAAAATGCACCAATATTTGATCTTTTTTTTTTCAATTCAAGAGATGAGATTTAGCAAATATTTTAAGACATCTTGGAGACTCCCTCACAAACGCCATTCACCAACTAGTCTCCAACAGTAACAACCCAGTGACCTGCTGACTACACAAACCTGGTGCATCTCAGATGTTACCAGGTGACAACAGTTCACTAAGGATAACCAGGTCAATTAGTTTTTCCATTGTATTTATTGTAAAACTATTTTGATATAGCATGTAGTGGTAAAAAAATAAATAAAAAAAATTGTAAATGGACATGGACTTAAAGAGGGAAAGCAGCAGGTCTTAAATTGCAGTCATCCCAAACCCTCCTCATTTGGGAGGTAAAGTTAATAAACATTTGAGATACGCTTCATGTGAGGATTCAGTTTATTTTGTGTTTTATCCTTTAATTCAGTCCCCTTGTTTTCACAGGCGAGCTGGGAGAGTTCAGGTCTCACTCAGGTTTGACTGGTTAACGCTGATTACCACCAATCAAGGTGGAGCTGATCCATCACTTGGTGGTGATCCGTTTCCTCACAACTGGTGAAGACTTCAGTTTGTGCTGGCTGAACCTTTAGAGATTTGAAAACTAGTTTAACAAAAATAAAGAAGCTTCTTGTGCTGGTTCTTTAGGTGAATCCATAGTTCAGTTGGTCCTCCTGTCCATGATGTTTGTTTTATGGCCTGATGGACTTGCATCTCTATAAAGGATTCAAGGTTGGAAATCCAGCTCCATCCTCTGTTCATGCCTGCCCACTCGCTCTCTCCAGACTCACCTGTTCATCATCACTCGCTTTTGTAGGACTCCTTGCCTCCTCCGCCAAGCCTAAAACAAAGACAAAAATCAATAGAGTCCATTTCCCCCTCCCCTCTAAATAAACCCATTTTATATCTTTATAGATATAATATTGCTCTATAGTATCAATTTAGTATATAATATCTAAATTGCTCCCCTCAGGAAGGAGGTTAAGGAGCATTAAGTGTAGAACCACTAGACTGAGGAATAGCATCTACCCTGAGGCTTAGACTCATGAATATCTAACCAGAATAATCACTGTGAAGAATCACTTCATGTTGCTGCTGATCTGTTTCATGTTGCTGCTGATCTGTTCATGTTGCTGCTGATCTGTTTCATGTTGCTGCTGATCTGTTTCATGTTGCTGCTGATCTGTTTCATGTTGCTGTGTTCATTCGTACTCATCTGCTCACACAGACTCATGTTCACGCTGCTGTTTGACGTAATGTTTTTGTGTTATTAGTGCTTAGTGTATTTTTTGTTAACATTTTTCTTAGTTCATCTCTTAGATCTTATTTCTGTTTTTCTTTTACATTTTATACTTTTGTTAAATGTAACTGGGACCCTGTGAACACAATTTGGTCCACCACATGTGGTGTGTACGACAAACAAAGAGCATTGAATCCTTGAATCTTTACATTGAGTCTGCATGTATCCTCTGGCTACTCAAATCCTATGAAGCTATTAAATGCACCAATATAAAACTTACTTGCCTGTGTGCTTCCAGTTCAAGAAATTATCTCTATTCTTTTTTATTTATTTATTTTTTGCCAGCACATACTGTACTGTATTTGCAAATTATTGTTGTACAGTATTTAAAAAATAATAATGTAACAACCGTTTCATGGGTTGAGAAAGCAGAATTAATTTTCTCGTTTTTAACCTTCCTGTTCCACACTTGTCTCTCATAAAAGGTGAAGAGAACGGACAAGTGTTTCAAGTGGTTGTTCATGAGAGCTTGTTGATCTCGAGCATTATGTCTGAAGTAAGGTGGAAACCAGGTTTGACTGGAGTCTGCCAATGCATGTCAGACATTATGTTGCTTACCTCTGAAGCAAGAGAAACATTTCCTCACACACTGCATTGGAAAGTAGAATTCAAACATGACCTTTGACTCCAATCTGAGACAATGTGAGCAGAAGTGGATTAGGGATATTATTTTATGAATACACAAGTTCCACTCCTGCAGATAATGGCAGACCAACATATATGAGATTAAAGACCTCTGAGGAATGATTGAGGTCAGAATGGTGTTCTTGTCAGAGTGGAGGTGCTTTAGCTAGGGAAATATAGATTGAGAGTAAATGTCAAGGCTTTGGTCATAAAAGTACCTCTTAGCAAATGTCTGTCAGTGGTGAGGTCATTGATTAGAAGCTTACCTTGTGTTTAACACTTAAAGCCTCTGCATAAAGGAAAAGACTGCTATGAAAGTGCTTGTAATTTTACATACACTTACCATAAAAGCCCATTTGTTAGTCTTACCAGACCGGGCCTACATTGTGACAAGTTAAGACACACCTGTTACATCCTCAATACTTACAAAACACTTTAAAAGCAAATACTATATTTTCCGCCGTACACGTCACACCACCCTATAAGTCGCATCAGCCCAGCTATGTCTAATAAAGTGGAAAACTCCATAAATACGTCACTTCGCTGTATAAGTCACATCTATTATGCGTCACCGCTGGCGCGTCATGTCTGTTACGCGTCAGCACTAACAACCTGGAAATGTGCGCCGGTGGAACATGCACAGGAGGACTTTGACAATAATTTAACAAGATTAACACTTAAAAACAATTCTTTGTTTTCTTGAAATTATAGTAAAGGTGTGTCTCAGTCTAACTTTTTCTTAATAGTACTTTGACGGTCAAATAAGCTGCATTTCAAATCAGCTGCATTTCAAAAGCCGAATTGCGGATACGAGGCACGCGCAGAGGGACAAGTTGCTGTGTTTTTCTTCTAATTTTAACAGGATAAACACCTAAAAACAATTATTTGTTTGCTTAAGATTATAGCAAAGGTGTGTCTCAGTTGAATTTTTAATTAATAAATACACTTTAAAAGTACATACAAATACTCTTTAAAAGTAAATACACTTTTACACTTTAAATTAGTTGCATTTCGCTGGGGCAGTGCAGCAAAATTTATTTGATTTGATGGTTGCTCCAAGTGAGCTGGACAAAGATGACTGTCTACGGCAAGCCGATTGTGTCATTAATAGTCACTTTTACCTATCAAATGGCAAACAGCATGCCATACTGCTCGAGTGCCATCTATCTGCTGAAAATGAAAGTGTTCAATATTCTAAGAGAATGAATGAAACGTTCATATCTCAGCCCAAAATTGGTTTATAAATATGGGGGGAAAAACATAAAAGAGCCGTTTCGGTGTATAAGTCGCAGGGCATGCAAATTATGCCAAAAACTGTGACTTACAAGCCAGAAAATATGCTGTGTGTTTTCAAACCTAATGAGTAGGTACTGGTGCCAGTGCCTAAGCATGAAGTACCTTGATTACTATTCAGATGGTATTCTTCTGTTCTTTTCAAAACATAGGTGGTTTGACGGTTTGATATGGTTCGTTATCTTTAAAAACACTAAGGCATCACTTTTTTTTCTTCAGCACTCAGGTGCAGTTGCCTATTATTTTGTTTCTCATACTTTTACAGTTTGTACATCCAAATATTGTTTGTTTGGGGTTTTTTTTTTCCTTGATTTTTTCCAAATGTAAATCCTATATTACTGTTAGGATTTATATTTTAAAAATTGCGTGTGTTGAAATGTTGGTCTGTAGTTGTGTTCCCACCTTTCAAAATGTCTTCAGAAACTTTCAGTTTAGGCTTTAGTTTGTAAAAGTTCCTGTACTGACCAGATGATTTTAACATCAGATTTTTTTTTTTCCTTATTATAATTACTTCTTTCTCAGCCTTAACATCAGGACATGTCTGAATGGTTAAAAAAAAAGAAAAAAAGAAAAAAAAATTGGAACATTTTAACACCTTTTTTTTTTAAATCCTCCACAGTAAAATGAAAACAGTTTGACGAAGGACCTCAGTTATTTTCTCCCGGCCGTCTGGGTGAAAAGGGAAGCTGTGACTTTGTCTTGACAGCAAGACAAGCTGCGCTCTTTGTCTCAGCTCCTGCTGGGCACTCTGAAATATTTATGTTATAAATATTGCAAGGCTCTGTGTCTAATAAAAGCTCTGGTCTTTATTAATGAGGCGACTAAGGGATCCATTGATCATGCTTTCTGTTTCATGCTATGAGGATTTTGTCCTCTGGCACCACTCTGTTTGTCACATATTCTGACACTTTGTGCAGAGATTTCTCTCTTTTACTGTAACTCTCTAATACACACATTTAGTGCTCAATCCTTTGCACGTCACACGTTTCTTAGCACAATATTCCCTTGCTTTGTCTCGATAAGTCTTTTGTATGTTTCTCTCACAGCTCAAGTGGCAGAACTAGACTGCTTTTAACAGTCGTCCAATTAGCTGGCCAGTGAAGAAGAGAGCCAACCTTGTTTCGTTCAGCTAAATTGTAGATATGTTGGCCTAAATGAGCCCTTGATATCAGAGCTCAGTGACAGTGAAGAAGACTTGCTGGGTGAAATTCAGTTAGTGCTCAAGAAGTCTCTAGGCTCGTTTTACTGCTGTAATGGTCAATCAGAAAAAAGTGAACTACAACCTGTCCTCTGAGAGTCTGACAGTTGAGATATGTTCTACAAAGTGTGGGGCACAACTCAGACTACATCAAGACCATGTTTTATCTTTCAGCTTTTAGAAAGATTAAAACTGTTCATGAAAAAAGAGGCACCTTTCTTTTATACTGGAAATAGTTTGCAATGTAAACTGAATACCAATAAACTTCATCTTTCATAAAGGTGAAATATGAGTCATTTGTTGTTACGGACAGTAGAGAATAATACACGAATGGTGTTTGATTGTTGCTGTCTGAAGCTGTCAGTCACAGATGCTGGTATTAACAGTGTTTGCTGTGTTACAAATGTACCAAATGTGAAATCAATTACTAAATCAAGGACACTGTGAATAATTTAGTGTTTTATTTTGCGTTCATCCTCATGTTTCCACAGATTGCATTTGGTGGAATCTGTTTTTGACAGCTCAAATGAACTTTTGTTTGATGCTTTGAATCAAACTGCATCAATATGAGTTATAACTTTTTTCTGAGGTCTGAGGTGGATGGCTGGTACTGTGAAGCGCTTTGGGGCCCCTCATAGGGGGCTGGAAAGCGCTATATAAGTAAGCTCCATTTACCATTACCGGTCATTGGTGACAATGACCGGTAATGAGATTTGATAAATCATCATTCTCAATCCCTGTAAGTTATTATATACTGTATACTGTAACTGTTCAACATTGGTATAAAGGTTTGCTTGCTGTTTGTTAAGAGCCATTGTGTCTGTTTTAGTTGTTTTCCTGCTTTAATACGCCTGATTCATCCATTCATCATCCATCCATCCATTATCTTCCAATTATTCTGAGTCGGATCGCAGGGGCAGCAGCTTGAGCAGCAGATTGAGCAGGAAGGCCCAGACATCTCTTTCCACAGCCCCCTCTTCCAGCTCTTCTGAGAGGATTCCAAGACGTTCCCATGTCAACCGAGATACATAGTCTCTCCAGTGTGTCCTAGGTCTTCTCCGGGGTCTCCCCCCAGTTGGAAATGCACAAAGTACCTCTCTAGGGAGGCGTCCACGAGGCACCCTTAACAGATGCCCGAACCACTTCAACTGGCTCTTCTCGACATGGAGCAGTAGCGGTTCTCCTCCGAGTCTCTCCCGGATAACTGAACTTGTCACCCTATCTCTACGAGAGAGTCCAGCTACCCTGTGGAGAAAACTCATTTCAAACCCCTGTATCAGCAATCTCATTCTTTCGGTCACTACCCAGAGCTCATGAGCATAGGTGAGGGTAGGAATGTAGACCAACCAGTAAACTTTGTAAGCTTTGCCTTATAGCTCAGCTCTCTCTTCACCACAACAGACCGGTACAGAGTATGCAATACTGCAGACACTGCACCAATCCGTCAGTCAATCTCACGCTCCATTCTTCCCTCACTCGTGAACACAACCCTGAGATACTTGAATTCCTCCACTCGAGTTAGAACCTCACCCTTGATCTGAAAAGAGCAATCCACCCTTTTCTGGTTGAGGACCATGGCCTCAGATTTGGAGGTGCTGATTCTCATCACAACCACTTCACACTCAGCTGTGAACTGCTCCAGTGAGAGCTGAAGATCATGGCACGATGGCGCCAACAGGACCACGTCATCTGCAATGAGCAAAGATGGAATCCTGAGGCCACTGAACCGGAAACCCTCCGCCAGCTGGCTGCACCGAGTGATTCTGTCGTTAAAAGTGATGAACAGAATTGGTGACAACGAGAAGCCCTGGCTGAGTCCAACTCCCAACCAGAAGGGGTCCGACTTACTGCCGGAATTGCGAACCAAACTCTCGCACCACTTGTATAGGGACTGAACAGCCCGTAACAACGGGCCTCCAATCCCATATTCACGGAGAACCCCTTCATAGTGTACCTCGAGGAACACGGTCGAATGCCTTCTCCAAGCCCACAAAACACATGTAGACTGGATGGGCAAACTCCCACGATCCCTCAAGGACCCTAGTGAGGGTAAAGAGCTGATTCAGTGTTCCACGGCCAGGACAGAATCCACATTGTTCCTCCTGGATCTGAATTTTGACCAACAATCGATGCCTGATTCAATGGTTGAATAAACTTTTTTACCACATCCCTGATTTCTGCAGATGTCTGTTACACTACTTTGACTAAGGCTGCGCTTTTTGCGCAAGTGAACTTGTCTTCTAAATCCCCCGCTCCCTTTCTGTGAGCTAGATAATATAGTTTCACATGCTAATGACCCCACAACTCATTAATCCTACACACCCCCACCCCTCAGTCCAAAATCAGCAGATATGGCAGAGGGAAGGGTTAGGGTTAGAGTTAGGGTTAGGGTTTAGGTTCAAGATACATAAACATGAATTTGCAGCATTTTATTGAAAATAATATTTACAAATCATTCTACAAAAGCAATATATAAATTTTGTTTTTACAACACAATCCAAATGTTGGTGTGTAGTTGTTGCTGCTTCACATCTAACACTTATTACACACCCAGTTGTCCTCATTTCTACATTTGCGACAGGTAAACTTCTTGCAAATTGCACACTGTTTTTTGCTGCGGTTTCTTTTGCAGAGGGTCTGAACCTGACACTGTGTCGTCTTTCCAGGACCAGGCTGGGGACGTGGCTTTTTCAGCATGGCCTTTTCTATCATAAAACGCTGACGAAGTTCCAGTGCAAGGCCATGTATGAAGTCTCTTCTGCTTTCCTTGGACCCAGTGCAGGCCTTGTATAACACATAAGCATTTATCGCTGCTAGGTCAAGCATGTTGTAGAACACGGCAATGGGCCACCTGCGTGTGCCGGCACGCACCGTATATACACGTGCCATCTGGTCCATTATGTCAACGCCACACTGCAAAAAATAAAAATAAATTAAATGTTAGATTTTGAACAACAATATAACAAGTAAAGTATAGATGTATAAAACCATTGCAGCAATATTATTTATCTACATACAATACATACAATATATTGACATTGGGGCTGTGTGACTGGATAAACACCGGCTGTGATCCCTCCAGAAAGTGATTTGTGGCCTTGCTTGAAGGAGTCACAAACAGAGAGGTCTTACAATATGTTTGGGGCATTTTCTGGGCAATGCATGGGTCCACAGTTGGTGGTGGGTGAATGATTTTACAAAACCAAGTCTAGGGAAGTATGAATGATTTGTGAGGAAACATAAAGCCCCATGAGAAAATTGAAACTGTAATTTATACAATTGTGGGTAAACAAACAGTCATTTTTTAAACTGCACCAAACCAAATGCAGGAAAAACAAGGAGTTGTTGGTTAGTAACTTAGCTGGTCACAGCAGAAGCTGACGAGGGTCGAGTCCCTCTCACAAAATTAGCGTGGGATAAGATTAATATTCAGAAAAAACAATGCAGTGAACCTACCGGACGAATTACATGTGTTAAAAAGGGTTAAACAGAATCACAATATAGTAGCAGATAATGTAAAGAATAGAGATAAAACATTTTTTTAAAAAATCACACAGGTGAAAGCGCTGTTGCTCAGATAGAGGTTTTTATTATGATATGTCAATAGACAGACAAAACCCAGCCTCCTGACCACTGCCAGCAGAATAAAAATGGAGGGCTGAAGGATATTTTCCTGAAACAAATAGGAAAACAAACAGTTTAAAACGCTAAACAAGATACTGAAATGTTAATATTGGTATTTGCTACGAATAAGGGATAATTAGGTATAATTTCGACAATATAAAAATGTTAAGAGGTGCTCCGAATGTAACAGAAAGGTTAAGCTGAGAACCAGTATCATTAAATAAATATTTGCATGCAATTTTTAAACAAATCTGTACAGCCGAATGTTACGCAAAAGTTTGAAGACTGGATCAACCCTGTTTTTGAAAATTTAGACTGAGGGATTTAGATGTTTACAACTAGCAAATGAAAAATATGAAAGAGTGACGTGGCCTTCAGTTAGCACTAGCGGAGCTAACTAATTACTTAAAAACGGCCCGTTTCATAGCATTTTAAACAGTAAGAAAGTCCAAATCTAATTTGCTACAGCAAACCGAAACGAGTCGCGTGTTAGATGAATAAGTTGAACCGCGATAGATCCGATTTCAAACCATCCACGATTACGTTTTGTGTTGGGGATGGCAGCTAACAGGAAGCTAAGCTAATGCTACTGAGCTAAAGCGGCTAAGCGATGCTTCGTCCGTCCAAAATCCGCTCAGAAGCCATAATGCTGAAAAGAGGGGTAAAGAGGAACGATGTAAATTGTGTTTGGCCAAAAGAAACGTAGTAGAGCCTTCGTTTACCGATTTTAGGAAGTACTTTTTGTAGATTGAGATGAATCAGCACATGAACGCCCAGGTCAGGAGAACTTTGAACCGGAATTCAAAACTCCACCTTCCCTTAAGCATGTAGCGACATACAGGGGTCAGAAGTGGGTACTACACCGAATTGAAACTGGTTTTGACAATTTAAAACTTTCATAAAATTTTGTGGAGTAGTTTAATTAAAACTATGAATAAGTCGAAGTAAGTTTAAGCATTTTAGATAACATAGTACAGACAAAATTGGTCATAATTTCTTCTTGACATTGACAGGAAATTCAGTTTTATAAGGTTATCTCAGATGACAAACTTGGACATCTACTCTTATCAAAGAAACTTTAAACTAAAGTTTAAATCGAAACATTTAGGTTAAATTAACCATTTTGAAAGATGTTATCATATTTGGAAAATTTTTAAAAGAGGAGCTATTTCATTTTAAGAGAGTTTAAGTCAATTTGGATATATTCACTGAAGGTTATGTTCCCCAATTAAATATATAACTAAACTACATACAGAGAAACAGGTAACCACCAGAAGTGAGAACACACTTATAATTTGAAACCTAAATTTTATATTGTTTTAATTAAATGGGTCACTACAATAACATAAAATAGCCTCAGGAGGGATGTTATTAGCTTAAATTGAAACTTGGTATATAGCAAGTAGGGATTAGGTCTCATCATACTGGTTCATCCTCTACAAAGTCACAGGACATGCATAATGGAGTCAGAAAAGGGGGTCCTCACCGACACATGTGACACAGAACAAATATTCTAGAAAGAGGGAGGAATAGAATATTGGACTATGATCTTGGTTTAAGGGTTGAATTGATGCTTTTACTTTTATGAAATTGAGGGGATCCCTTGTGCAAACCATGATGTCGGGTTGGCTTAATTAGGGGTAAACGCGGAAGTCCCAGTTACGGGACTGAAATTAATAATAAACAAAGGTGTTTTTTGAATCTGGCTATTGGTATTTGTAGAATGTTTTACTTTTTCTTTCTCGGTAGTCATAGAAGCCAGAGTGTGGGGCAGGAAGGTGTGTCCAGCTATGCCCACAAACACACATACACTAAGCTAGAATCCACAGTCCGGAC
>JARVGQ010001777.1:31285362-31297716 GCA_031762355.1 Hypsolebias martinsi | reverse complement strand
GGGTGTGGGGGTGGGGGGGGGGGGGGTGAGTGAATGTATTCAGCTGTGGTAATGACGGTGGGAATCTTGCTGGACAACAGTTTTAGTGTAATAGAGATCCATTCACGACTCAAACATTCTTCCCAGAAACTCCTCCTAGGACCAACCCCCCCTCCATCAATAGAGGGTAAGAAGAAGAAGACGGAGGAAGGCGAGAAGAACAGACGCACAGGAAGTCATTACGATCTGCATGGAGATTGGTTTGACCTCATCATCCAGCCTCCACCCCCTCCTCCGCCTAAACACTGACCGGACACAATAGATAGAAGGGGTGGAGCAAAGGAAGGGTGGGGGAGGGTGACAGCTGTGCATTGTCTGTCCATACTATCTAAAAACTGAAATATGGAGAAAGAAGGAATCACTGTTAGAGTTGTTTAAAACTGGATGTTGTGACGTGCTTTGACAGAAATGCCAAACTCTCAGTGGAAACTATGACAAACTGAGACGAAGGAGTGCAGGAAAAAACAAGACATTATGAGCGGGTAGGGAAGGTGAACTTATTGTGAGTTAGGTTCTGCTCTTTTGACACAACAGTCCTTGACTATAATTAAATCTGAGGCACTCAGAAAGCTTGAATTCACGGCATTTGATGATGGAAGTTAGAATGATTCATAGTTGAGATTATTAATGCAGTAATAATAACCGTGTTTCAGTTCCAGTGTTTAGAACTAAAGCTTTGTTTGAATTACTAATTAAGAAAATAAACACCATTTTGTCTATTCAAAATGGAAAACAACTTTGGTAATATCATATAAATGGTGACTAATTTGTAAATAATTATCAAGCACAATACTGTTTACATTACATAGGGATTATACTGATCACAAAATATGTCAATTTTAATCAGAGTAATATTTTATTTCTTTGAATAAAATAAAATACAGCTTGAAACCTACCCAAAAAACAACATCTCTATAAATGCATGCCAATGATCATAACAATAATGTGCACTATGACACTGTCTCGTTCCTGCAGATTACATACAAGGACGTTAAAAACCGATTAGAAGAAAGAAAAACGGACGGATTAACAGACTAAGAGAGACTGGGACAGATGGGGAGCAAAGGCAAGCATCTTGCATGGTAGACAGCCAAGGCTGACAACTCGATATAGGACACAGACGGGGAGAATGCTGGGTAAGGGAAGAAACCCCACAGGCAAAAGATAAAATTCATGACATTCATATCCCATCAGCAATATCAATTTAGCAGAAAACTGAGCAAAGGGGAAATTTCAAGGCAAGGCAAGAATGCAGAGGCAATGATAATATTGCTCTTAATGTGTTTAGAAACTCCAGGATAATAATATTTCCAAATGCAGCAGAGCTGCAGCCAGAAGAGGGGAAGGACTGGAGAAATGATCCAATCAGGCTTCTTCTGAAGGGAAAAGTGACAAAAGATGTTCAAACAGGAGCTATGCACACATTTTCTTTTAAAAGGTTTGCAAAGTGACTCTGAATAATCTTGGGTCAGTTGTTATATTTTTTGGATTGTTTCATTTTTTTAATTTCTCTTCTAAAAATGTGTTTGTGGAAGTTACACTCAGTGTTCAAGACACAAGTTGTTGCAGACTAATGATAGAATTTACACTTGTTCGTAAATTTAACAACCAAGTGTTCATCAAATAAAGAAACCAAAAGATTCCAAAGATGACAGCAAAGTTCATGCTCAGTAATCCAGATAAAAATCCATCATCGTTCAATCAGGTCATCTGGACAGTTTTTTTTTTAAATCTTTTTCCCTCTTTTTTTTTTTTTTTTGCTGAGACATTTCAGTCTTCATCCAAAGGACTTCTTCAATCTGAAGAGCTACCAAACAAACTGAGTCCCACAAACAGCACACTCCCATAGTGGATAAAAACAGTTTGCTGGTGATGAGATAGCCTCCGGGGCCCGTCATCTCTCCCATCCACCGTCATTCCAAAGAATTTCTGTACACACACTTTGATTTTATTCGATCGTTTGTTGTTGTTGCTTTTCTTCCAGCTGCTCCCTGCTGCAGTACCGTAGTTGTCTTCGGTAGTGTACTCTGGATAATGATCTGGCTTTCAGCAGGATGCCCCTCCTGACACAACCTGGACTCAAAGCTGCAGCCTTAGGATTACAAATTACTGTACAAGATACTGACCACTGAGTCACTGCAGTTTATTCATTAACTGAACACTATCAAAACGTTAAAATTGGGTTGCTAAGTCTGGCCACTTGTGCTGTCTAGTCTTTTAATTTCCTAAAAATATAGTTTCCTCAAATGATTGGTGTGGCCAAAGATTAATCTGTGATAGTCAAAGCCACCAGTGGCCACCCCCTGGCTCCGTCATTGCATCTGGTGGTGGATAAAATTGCTCTGTCCACTCACTAGGATCCATCATTCTTCACCTCATCTCAAACTGCTAACATCCGCCATTCCAATCCCACAGTGATGGGAGACAACTGCGTACTGCTTGTTTAATTTATAGTTCCACTCAGTCTTAATCAGCTTTTGTACAATAAATCATCATCATCAACATCCTAAATCATGTTTAGTGCACATTTTTTGTGCAGTGAAATCCTAATTTATTGATTGTTTTATATTATTTTTATCTTAGTCACAACTTTTAGCTTCCCAGTGACATAAACTTGAACAGTCAATATTAAAAGTGAAACCTGCTCCAGAAGTTTCAAACTCTAAGAGTTGTTGGTACCCTGACTTCAGCTTAAGTCTCACTTTAAAATTTATTTCTCCATCCTTTTACTATTCTTCTTTTTTTTTTCTTTTCTTTTTTCTTTTTTTTGGGGGGTGGGGGGTGGGGGGACCTCTCTTTTTTGTGAGGTTATTTTATGTGTGCATAGATTATCAGCAATTTCCTTACACTTCCAACATATTTAAAAAAAATCATCAAACTAGCTAATCTTTTTATAAATTCAAGTGATAAAATGAACTTCAAGTAAGACTTTGCTCACTTTTTTAAATAGGCATCACATGAAAAAGATAATCTTTTTCCTACAAAGCTCATGTAGAGATGTCATCAACACATTTTGCTACATGTGTAGAGCTGTGGGCAGTAAGCATAGCATAACTGAATGTGTTATTATTCACAGTCAAAAACTAGAATGAAATTATTGCTCTGGACCAGAGTTTGGGTTCTGAAGTTGGGACCATGACTGTGGGGTCACCAACACTCTGGACAAACGGCCACACACAGCTCATTGTTAAACCTCGTCAGGCCACCAGAGCAGTCATTGCATTGGCGGCAGAAGCATTTGTAATGTGGGGGGGCTGATTGGTGGGGGTGTATTCTGGGTGTCCTCCCGCTGAAATTTTTGAATAAGGTAGATGCCATTTCCTGCATTCTGGTGTATTCTAATGGGCTCTTAAACATCTATGTCTACCTACATTTGTAAACACTTGATTCAATAAATTTTAGAGAGCGAAACAGCTCTCCTTATGTGAATAGAGCACGCTCCACTTCTCTCACACATCTTAACCCCCCCATCCTGGTCAACAAGTGCCAGCACTAATGTAGCACCAAGCTAGCAGTGCACAATTTAGACACAGTAGATAAGATGCTACAGACATAGCACTCCGCTTCTCTTACGCATTCTAAACCCCCCACCCCAGTAAACAACTGCTGGCACTAATGTAGCGCTATGCTAGCAGGCAACACAGTGTCTCCCCCTCCTCCCCCGACCTCATTGACAAAAATAAATAAAAACAGACGAGATAAACGCCCTGCCAAGCCAAGTGACCCAGAGGAAACACTGCTGAGTTGTTATTGTGAGTTGTTGTAGGTAACCAGGAAAACCTGGTGTGGACTTTTAATGGTTTGAGTACTGTATTCTCCTCAAGTGGAATGGATTTGCCGAAAGAAACAGCGCTGGGTGAACTAATATTTCATGGTAAATGGGGAGGGGGAGGTTCAAACAAATGTTTTTTTTTTTAATTATTATTTTATGTGAGGGGTACACATCCCCTTCACACATATCTGATATGATGCCTATGAGCCAGTGACATGTGGGGCTATATTTGCTGGGTAGCCAAGCTCCAACTAGACTCTAGTTCAGGGGAGAAACATGCTTAAAGACGGCAGTTTGTTGTCAGACTGGGACAAGTTACTGAGGAGACAGAAGGGCAAGTGGCAGGACATGAAAAATGTTACATTGCTAATATTTATATTTCTAGACAGTCAAGTTTTATCATGTTCTGTGGCTGACCCTGGCAGCATCAGTCTGTTCAATCAGTTATTGCAGAACTCCTCTAATTTATAACGTTCTCTTTAATTGTTGCTTTTTATTTGGACATTCTGAGTTTTTCCCCAGATGATTCGTACAATCTATTTAAAAGTATGAGCAAACTATTCTGCTGATTTTAGGGGACATTTGGTTCTTTCATTAAAAAAAACAAACACTACACATCTCATATGAATTTAATAATGGAGGCACACCATAAAACATGAGGAGCCAACATTATTAAGTAGCGGAGTTAGTTTAGGACACACACTCGGAGACAGAAAACTAAAGAAGAAACTGAAACTTTATTAACAAAAGTAAAAAAAAAGATGGTGCAACAAAAACACACACACACAAAAACAGCAATGTGTAGGATCAAAGAATGGGTTAGTACTGGGTGTATAAATATGCTGGGAGGGGTGATGACTAAACAAGTGCAGCTGCGGCTAATGAGTAGATGAAAAACAGGCGTGCTTGATAAACAAAAGGTAAGCTGATTTAGAGAAATATTGACTGGGAACACAGGGAAAACTAACACTCCGAACACAAGAACGTGCCTAAATATGATAAAGGAAAACATGATTGAAAAACATATCACAGACCAAATCTGTTTTATGACAACAGAGACAAAACCAAAGGATCATGACTAACATATCAGATGTCTCTGAGGTAAGCTGCACAGGCTCTGTAGTGACAGTGGATGACTCAAAAACACATCATCAATTGTACCTTAACATGAAAATATACAGTATACCAAAGCTGAATTCAGGGCCTGTCTCCCAGACTTGATTTTCTGGGCTGTTGGGTTGCAAATATTTGTACCATGTATTTTATATATTGCTGTTTTTGGATCTGAGCAGCATGGTGGCGTAGTTGGTAGAAGTGCTGATGCTCAACGAGAAGGTTGCCGGTAGAGGTGTCATTTCTAACTCGAACCCGGAGCCCGACCCAGATTGGGGCCGGGCCATAATAATGTGCTTAAAGTGTGGACTGGGCCAGTGTTGGGCTTTTAATTGCATCAGCAGATGCGCGCGGCTAACGATCCAATTATAAGGCAACATGGCTTGCCATATGATCACCTGCTGCATGTGGCCATTTGACCGCTTGCAGACTGGCCTTGAATAGGTGGGGGAAAAAAGTTCAGTTAAAATAAAGAAAGACATTCAAACAAATGAGATATCTTTGTTCTTTCCTTTAGAAGGTGATGGTGTAATTTAAAAAAAATTCAGCTGCTCTCAGCGGACGTGCACAGCCAACAACCCAAACAGGTGAGATCCCAAAATATCCGACATGGCAGAGCAGGGTCCATGTCTGAATAATGCAGAATGCAAGCAGAAGAGGGATTTAATGCGCTTTGACGGCCATGAAAGGACAAATACCTCCTCAGCTCTGATCTTCTGCTACCTTAGCCATGCACATCCGCTGACCGTTAATAACTACATAAGTAGTTAAAGCTTAATTAAGAATGTCGGGTGGGGGGGGTGGGGTTTGAACCAGTAATTACTGTTAATTGGCCAGGTCGGGTGGGGTTCAGAAATTATGGCTAGAGGCTGGGGCTGGGTCGGGTCTGATTTTTTGGGACCGAATGCAAGTTGCCAGATCGAATCCTGGCTAAGAACCTTTCTGGGTGGAGTCAGCATGTTCTCCCCGTGCATACGTTGGTCCCCGGGTACTCTGGTTTCCCCACAGACCAAAATGTTAGGCTAACTGGTAATGCTAAATTGTGTGAGTGAGAGAGTGAATGATTGTTTTTCTCTGTGTGTCCCTGTGATGGACTGGAGACCTGTCCAGGGTGTCCCCCGCCTCTTGCACAGTGACTGCTGGACATGGACACCAGTTACCTGCAACTAGTAATGGAAGAAGCGGGTTAAGATGATGAATAAATGCATGTTTTTGGATCCTCTTTATTCATAAACAGACAGTTTAATCAATGCTGATAAAGTAAGTTGGACACAAATTTCACAGCATTGGCTTGAAATAAACCTTCAAATTCCTTTAAGTTCTTTCGCATCTTTGTTGATTCCTCTGGTTATTTGCTTTCACAGCTGCTCGACCAAGATAACGTCTGTCAGTAGATCACCATGGACGATAACACGATGTGACTTTATGGTTCAGAACATCTCCTATCTGTCCTTCAAGAAGCACTTTATCTAAATATCTTTAAAGGAATAAAATATGATATAAAACTGTATTTTATAAACCTTAATGACACATCTAAACCAAAGAACTTGACCAAAACAAGTTTAGATGTTTAATCTGTCATATTTCCCAGCAGTATAAGAAATCAGTGAGCTCAGCTGTTTCCAGAAACATCTCTGGAGTCGAATATCTGAGCCTTTCTTCAAGCTTTAGTCAATTTACATCTCACAGCCCTCCCTTGCATTTTATTGCACCTTTTATTGAACCATCATGCCTTTCCCTCACAAACAAAATAAATCTGCAGTGAGTGAAGCACCAATTTTTCAGACTTATTTCCCCATGTACTTTATTGTCTCTCACTCTCTCTACCCTGGCCAACTGCTGTGCAGCGCTGCTTCATAAGTGTCAGGGTGTTCGTTTCTGCCTCCAGACTAAAGCAGGGCAACATGAGCACATGGATCCCATTAAATATTTACTGCTACGTCTTCTCCCCCTCTCTGGTCCAATAGCCTCCAAACGTCTGGCCAAACAACACGCATACGATTTACACTCACACATAAACAAGATTACACTGGAATCACTGGGCTACTTTTATTTTTTTAATTAAAAGATAAATAAAAAATCAGTTTATTCTGATACAAAATCTACTTCTTTTTTTACGAGAGCTGCATGGAGATGCACTTATCAATGTCAGTGCAGCTTTAGAGACAGGACAAGGAGCTCCATCATCCAGGAGGTGCTTGGGGGAGAGTCAATGCTCCTCTGCATTGAAAGGAGTCAGTTGAGGTGGTTCAGGCTTGGAATGCCTCCTGGATGCCTCTCTTTAGAGGTTTTCTGGGCACGTCCCACTGGTACGAGGCCTGGGGAAGACCCAGACCCTGCTGAAGAGATTGTGTATCTTCTCTGGCCAGGGAATGCCTTGGGGTTCTCCATGAAGAGCTGGAAAGTGTCGCTGGAGAAAGGGAGGTTTGTTTTGTTTCTCCTATACCTGTGGCCTTCATGACCCAAGCACAAATAAGCAGTAGAAGATCAAGATGGAGCTCCCACTGTGTCTCTAATTCATTAGTGGTACTGCCTCCTACTATAGAATATTATACACAAGAAAATGTTAATCATGCAACTTCCTTACAATAAAAAAGAGGTGATGAAAATGTTCATACAGTTTTTGAATTCTCATTTCCATTAAAAATGTTACTCAGTGGTGTTGCTAACCTTAGTCTGAGAAAAAAATTATAGTCGATCAAGTGTCTTCTCTCGTTGGTAACTGAAATTAGCAGGGAGTGTTTTATAAAACCTGCCATGTTGTATTTTTGTGCATTTGCAATGTGGCACTTTATGCCACACCCACTCCCTCATGAGCTTTCATTTTGGCATAAAACAAATTACTCGTGTCAGCTAGTTCTATGCCTCAGGGTTCTGTAATTTTTTAGTTCATCGCTTGTTTAATGCAAGAGTTTAATGCAAGAGCTTACAAATTGACTAATTCCAGTTACAAAACCATTTGCAGGAGGTACCGCTGTTCAGGAGAATCGCTTTGAAGAACTTCAACAGATAATTGTAGGTCTCCCCCACTTCCAAAAGTACCATACATTGTTGGATGTATAAACTTATTTCCTTTCAAATGTGTATGATTAAAGAATTATCCTAAAGTATCTGCTAGCTTCCTACCAGAATCTATTTATATCTCTCTTTTTTCTTTTTTTTTTTTTTTTTTTGGGTAAACAATGGAAATGCAGGTCTGGTTTAGTATGGTTTGTCTCTCTGACAGTGTCTATAGCCTATTCCTGAGCACAAGATAACTATTTTGCTAATTTAGTTGGAAAAATTACACACAGCAATAAGCTAACTACAAGTTTGCTGTCCAGTGACAGGTAAAGTGATACTCTGACATTGTAAGTAAAACCACATGGTGTAAGTGTATATTTTTTAATATTGTTTTTATTTTATTTCCAGTATACAGAATTTCACTGACTTTCTATGACCCCACTGATTCAAACACCTGGTAATCAATAAGCTAGCACAGTTTCATAAATGTGAACAAAACACTAGTTCCACGTTCCACAAGAATATCTCAGTGATTAGGCTAGCTTTTGAGATAATAGCAAAATGAGCTGTGTAGGTGGCTATTTTCTGTGTTTACCACTATTAACATAACAGTCGGAGGCTGAATGAGCACGAGCACGCACTTTTGCTTTGAGGAGGATGATTGCTTGGAGAGTGCAGTTTTAGCAGAGATTTAACTGTTTCAGAATTATTCTATTTTAAAAGACCAGTTCTGCGTACTGTCAGTTATTTTATGATAACGGTATGCTAACAATCAGTGTACATTAAAACCAAAGCCTAGAGTCAAGCATGTCTGCATGCATGTACATCTAAGGCGTGCACACACAGTTCCACGGCACACTGCCTCAGCTGCTTCCATGCATCCACATCTCGAGGTGCCTTTGTACATGACCACTCAAGCAGGTAATTCAGTGACAATGAATAAAATGAGATGTAATTATTTTCAAGCAGGCACTTGTTGAATAAAAGCAGAATGGGCTGAGAAACATGTGTTGCTCCCGGACTCCATTATTTCCTTGTCCGTGGGAGTTTTACAGTAGCCAGACAGAGGTTAACGCCTTGCAATCAAATTGTGTACCGGCAAGTAGGCGAGCGTGTTCGAGATTGGTTGGGAGAGGCTGGGTGGCAGAGGAGCAGTTAGATGGGTGGGGAGTTGGACTGGAGGGGGTGGTGAGGTTTGAGGGAGATGAAAAATAAGCTTCTGGCTATCATCAAAAGAAATGGCCTGAGACATCCACTTCTCTGTCTCTGCCACCCACCCGCCTCTCACTGTCAATCTCTTACAGGTTTGCGATATCTCTCTGTTCATTCGACCCTATTCTCAGCCTCTTGGGTTTTCATTCGATCTCTATCTCCTCCTCTAGTCTTCTTTCCATTTCCTAAGATAGCTTTCTAATTCTCTTTCCAAATCTTTCTCTCTGCGTCCTCTCGACAACAGTTATCCGTTTTCCCTTTCAGAATCTCCTGCCACGTATCCCTCTCTCCACCACAGAAATGTTCCCCTCTCCCTCCCACTGCACGTTTTACTCTCTTTATTCCCCATCCTCTCCATCTCTGTATCTCATATACTGTTTCTGTCTGACTCTGCTCCCTCTGGTATTTCAGAACAGGTGGAGGACAAGCTGATAAGTCTCATTCTGACGTCCTTTTACCGACGACCATCACTTGCGCTCTGATCTTGTGTTATTTGAAACGTGCCTTTGTTGTAATCTGTTTGCCCACGTGAATCACACTGTATCTCTGCATACATGCATGAATTACAGCTTTGTGAGACACATCTACCCTGCCTTTGAACTGTCCACATAAAGGCGACTCTGACTTGCACGCCCCACCAAAGAAGCAATTCCAGTCAATTTCATACATTTCTGTCTTGGTCATTTGCATCCTTTTGGCTCAGCTGCTGCTATCCTTTTCAGATACATTTTATTCTGCCTCCTTTTTTATTTCTTGCTTTAGTGTCTTTCATCTCAAGTCTGTGCCCATGAAAGTCTTACATATTTGACATACAGACATGGGTGAGCTCACTCTCAAAGGATTTCTTATTGGTTTGACCGGATAAAGTTGAGCAAGATTGGAGTCAGAACCTTTACCATATTTACAGGCTTCAGGGGGTTCCTCTTCCTGCACTCAACAACTGATGAGACTTTCAGTATTTGGGGGTCATTAAATAGATCTAGCACACAAAGACATAGATGTGACAAAAAATGAGCACATGTGTAGAGCACAAAAGAAAGTGTCCAGAAACACCTGAAGACATGTAGAAGGCATGATGATAGCTACAAAACAGCAAAACAAATAAATTATTTGTGACTGTAAATAAAAGCAATATGTTGAATAGTTTAATAAAAAACAGACGTTGAAACCATTTTTCACACTTGGGTCTTGTTAATAAACTGTTGCATAAAAGGGCCTGTTTTTTTGTTGCTGCCAGAAGCAGCAGAAACACACAGACTGGCCTGGGGGTGTTGCCACAGGAAAAGCCAGGTTGGTACTTAAATCAGAGCCTTTCATTATTTTAGGTCATTTCAGACTCAACTTGTGAGACTCAGCTCAAATTTCAACTGATGGAGGCTTACTTTACCCACCTCAGGTGTTATTTGTCAGCAGTACTTTATCATGTCTAAAAGTACTTACTGCAATTTCCTGATTTCAGACTGAATAGTCATTAGGTTTCACATACACGCAGCCTGACACTGTGTTTGTTAGTGCCATTTCCTTTCAGAAGAAGGGGTTATTATGTTGTTTGGTTCCAAGTAATAAGCGATAAGTGAGGTTCAACGTTCTTTAACTTTATTTCTGCTGCTTTTGCAGCTTTTCCACATATGTTTCCACCCCCTTATTCAAAGCTGGGTCATAGAGTGGAGTGGAGGGGAGTGGTGGCACAGAGGTTAGAGAAGATCTCGTGAAAATGCGTTCTCATGACTCAGTGAGCTACCTGTATAAATAAAGAGTAAATTTAAAAATGGAGGTAACAGATTCAGGAGAAAAGTTCAGACATCCTTCATCCCCAAAGACACTTTTCAGATCCAAACTGATCACTTTTTTGTCCAGATGTTAGGGGATATGTAGACATTATCCCTTCAAATGGAATATGGAATTACTGAGTCTACTCCAGGGTCTCTTCCTCAAAGGGCAAACAGCCTGGTCAGATGCTTAGGTCATTTTCACACCTGATAGTCCGGTAGACTCGATTTAATTGGGGACCAAAATTCAGAACATTTGTTTACATTTTCAGTTGGTGTGGTTCACATTCACACTGCACTATTGAGCCAACTTGTCTCTCCTCCCCTGCTGCACCAGGAACTACTGAAGGAAATGACACAAAAACCTCTGAAGAAGCCACTTCTTCTGGAAATAAAAACAAAAATGGAATGGCGTCAAATATTAGCAGTTTTTGGATTTTTGTTTTGATGTTTTTCAACAATGGACTCAGCATGAGTGGAAGATGAAGAAGAAGACCATGGAGAAAGTTGTTTTTCACACAAGTCGGATGAAACGTCTCCATATGAAGTATGAGAAATGCGTGTTTGTTTTGGTTGTATTTACACAGAATGCCCTGCGCTGCAGTCCACTTCCTACTTTTGGAGTGGTCTCCGGTCCACTTGCATTCACACTGCATTCAAACCAATGCTTAATATGAGCCGGATCCTGCCGGAACAATATCCAGGAACTCTTTCATTTTGACCCCTTCTGTTCTGGCAACTCTTTCATTGGATCCACCAACTCTGCCCCAAAAAGTTCAAAGTCATTGCGCATTTTTATTTTGATTATTGATTAAGAATACAATGAAAGGAGGCATTGCCCTTAGCCTGGTGGCCCCAGTCTGTAGATGTTTCAGCCGCAGCACGCGTGGCGCTCCTTCGTGGAGGAGGAGAGGAGCCTCTAGGCAGCAGGGAATGAGGACGAAGGGATGGTCACATTTACGCACTGAGGTTCTGTGCAACAACCTTTTCTCCGCCTCCTCTCCAAATAATGTTCCTACAGAGGAGCTGCGCACTGATAAACACCCCCTCTCCTCCTCTCAGACCTCCGAAACAGAAACGATCATTTATTCAACAGAATAAATAAATGTCCTGTGGATAGTGCACGTTACGCACAGCATCTCCAGACAGCTCTACAGAGCGCACACATCAGCAGGTGTCTGAACCCCTGCTACATTTCAGTCATAATAAATAAAAAAGGGTTACGGTAAAAAAATATATTCAAAATACAAAGAGAGAAATGTTTGATGTGTTATTCACATTATATGTCACGTTTCAAAACAATGGGGCTAATTTTTCAAAAATAATAACAGCAATCAAAATGTCAAAAAGAGAGTCCAATTTACTTTAATAAAAGATGGATGGATGGATGGATGGATGGATGGATGGATGGATGGATGGATGGATGGATGGATGGATGGATGGATG
>JARVGQ010001777.1:31254273-31265677 GCA_031762355.1 Hypsolebias martinsi | reverse complement strand
GTCAGAAAAGTGGAGATGCTGCAGTCTTGTGTCGACTCTTAATTTGTGTTTTGCTGCTTGTTATTGGTGGTGGTGTGTGTGTGTGTGTGTGTGTGTGTGTGTGGACGGGGTGGGGGTCACACAAAGTACTAAAACTGAAAGCACTGACAGAAAACATGCATTTTAAACAATAGAAGTGTCGGATTAACAGAGCTAATTCTGAATTAATCCCCACACATGCACACACACACAAATCCCATGAGACGTGGCATTTCTTCAGTCTTTGCTCTTTGTGGATTTCTCAAGGTTGACATTTAAACTGGCTACAGATGTTTTCACACACACAATGCACTGTACGAGAAATGAACATGTGAAAAATCAGTCATTTAACACAGAGAAGGACAGAAAATCAGTATTTACTGAAGAAAAATGATGTGATTGTAATGTCCCTTTATTAATCCTCCTGCTGCTCTGGGGTCAAAACGACCCCTAAAGCCTTAAACTGAGGCCTCGTCCATCATTTTGACCCAAGGGCAGCAGGAGGGTTTATATAAAATGAAAGGAAATTGCTACTTTTTCTGATCAGCTGAGTGAAATTCAACAGATCAGATGTGTTAATTATTAACATGGGTCATATGCATATATAATATATTATCTGTAACAAAAACTACTAATAAAGTAAAGCAGCATTCCTTGAAAGAATACATGTCACCTGCTGACCTAACATGACAAAATATCATGTAAAGATCCCCCAAAATCAGTTTGTGCTGAACATGCGTTCAAAATGACTCTCAGCCACAACCACACCAGAGTTTAGCTCAATATCTGTCAAACTGACTGAACTAGTCAGTTTTGTGTTTAACAAGGTTGATGACTTGTGGAGGCCATCTTGAATTCAGTTGACTCAGAAAGTTAGCCAGCTAGTTGCACATCTAATTATTACGCTCTGAGAAGTTCATCAGAATCCATCATGTGGTTCATGATATATTTTGCTAACAGACAAATACACTTCAACAACTACAGCATAGCTCATTGCTATAAAAGGCAAGTGGATTACATTATGGAGAACAAAAACAAAAATATGCACAACTAATAAATACACTTATTACTTTTGAAACACAACAGTCACAAACTGACAGAGAAACTTTTAACACACATTTGTGAGAAATATTTACGCACCTGCATTTGATGCATGTAGATTTAATTTCATCTACTGTATTCCAAATGTTAGAACGTTTTCCTGGTTTGCTGTTTTCATACCATTTGTCTAACGGTGACAAATTGCCCAACAAATCTGACGTGCACCACGTGGGTTTTGTTCTGTTTTTATACATCAGGTGCAATTTTCTTGCGGGACAGAGTCATTCAGGACAACTCCGGGTACGTCTACCACAGTGGTGGACGTGTGGAGGCGTAGCATCCTGTGGGACGCTGTCAGGATGCTTGACCCCTGACCTCCATCCTTCCCTCTCCGTCTCCTCCGGAACAGAGGGTGGAGGCACAGGTAGGACAAGAACTTGTTGTGCAGCGAGGCGTAGATGAACGGGTTGTAGCAGGCGGAGCTCATTGCGAGCAGGTGAGCCGACACCTGGATAACGTTCACGTAATTCTTTCCCAAGATGGAAAAGTCCGTGTCCAGGTCACGGATGAGGTTCACCACCTGGAAGGTAAAGGGTGTTATAAGACAAAAACACGTTACCTTCAGCAATTAAAGTGGAATTATTCATATCAAATGTGGAGCTATTTCTTCATACGATCAGTACCTGTAACGGGAGCCAGGATAAAGCAAAGCAGAGAATGGACACCAGCAGCAAGCAGAAAGTCTTCCTCCTCCGTCTGCTCCAGGCGGCCTGTGCACATTTTGACTCGGGACAGGCGGTCAAACCAGACGTGGTCCTCTGCTTCAGGTGGACGGATATAGCGCAGTAGGAAATGGAGACCGCAGCCAGAGGAACAAAGTAGGAGAAGAAGAGGATGAAGCAGGAGTAAATGAGGCGACCTCGCTCCTGGCCGTCCCAGAACTCCTCACACACGGCCATCTCCAGACCGGTTGCATCCAGGTCCAGGTAGACGGTGTGCACAGCTGTAGGTGTGGATAATCCCAGGGAGGACAACCAGATCAGGACCACTAGACACCAGCAGAACTGGCATCCAGCTCTTTTGCGAATGGGATACGCTACGACTACGTAACGGTCCACCGCAATGGCCATGAGGGACAGAACCGCGGCGTACACAGCCGTGGACTGCATGATAGTCACAAAGTAGCACATGTGGGATCCAAACACCCATCCCCGCCTGTCGAAAGCGTAGGACGCCGTCAGAGGGACGCAGAAGACGCACATCGCCAGGTCGACGAGCGCCAAGTTGCTGATCAGAAAGTTTGTGGTGTTGTGTCTCTTCTTGTGCCAGATGAGGAAGAGGAGAAGGAGGTTCCCGGAGCAGGCGATCAGAGCCACGGCGGCGTAGAGGGGGATGAAGAGCAGCTTTAGTCTGAACAGCAGGTCGAAGCCGGAGAAGGAGGGGACGGAGAAGAGTGAGAAAGGGTGGTGGGAAGAATTGCAGCCAGGCAAGGAGAAGGAGGGCAAGGAGTCAGAGGCCGGAGATGAAGTGTTCACCCTGGAGAGACTGGCTGCCTTCTCCCAGTCCATCGCTACAGATGAAACAAGAAACAAACGGTTTGCAAAAAGAGCCTTAACTTATAATGTCAGCTCATACTGTACTGCTGTGAATAACTTTACTCAACAGGACCTTACTGTACATCGATTTGAGGGGGAAGAACTGTTAATACAGTCAACACAAAAGGTTTAATCGTGTCATCTGGACCAGTTTCTTTAAGTGAAAAAAAGTTTTGTCCCCCATCCAGAGGACTTCATCAGCCTACACCCTGCCAACCAGATCTGTCCCATAAGTAGCGTTCACTGCTGTTTCAAGCCAACCTCCTGTTGGAATCTCAAAAGCAGGCTTTTAACACATGCAAAACACACCCATCCAAAACAGTCAGTCATCATGTGCAACAATCAAATGAAATATGATTATAATCAATTCTTATATAATTCTTATAGCTCTTTTATGTAAAATGAAAAATAGGGTTTGTAATTGTTTTGCATACTTTCCCCCAAACTTCAGTACAATATATTAAATATGGAACAATCATTACATTTTACAATATAAGCTTTATCATTCAAAAACTCTTACTTTAACGCAATTGATTTTTCTATTACCGTAATATTCTTAAGTAATTTACATGAGATTTCCATGTGAGCTTCTCATTAAAATTTTGTTTCATTAACTTTATGAATTTCAATATTGTCAGTTTTAATTGGGACTTCAGTATTTTTTTTTTCTATTACTAAATATCATGTAAGTTGTTTAAATCCAAATTCAATGATAACTTATTAAGTTGGAACCAAGTATGTACAGTATTTATGCCTGTATCATCTCTAACATCTGTTCAATCGCTTCACCCAAACAAAAAAAAAAGTGGTATCATCTGCAAATAAAACACACTTCAAAAACCCTGACACATCAACCAGATCATTCACATACAAAATCAACAACTTTGGTCCCAACACAGAGCCCTGAGGAACTCCACATCCATTAACAAAATTCACAACTTCAGTTGTTTACCTGTACAAACTGTCTCCTATTATTCAAATATACCCACTGTATTACTAATCCTCTAATGCCATATTTATTCAGTTTTTCAAGGAGAATGGTGTGGTCAATACTGTTGAAGGCCTTTAAAAAAAAAAAAAAAACGCTAACACAGTACTGTTTTTGATCAACAGCACTTGCTATCTCGTCTATTAGTTCTATGAGAGATGTTGAATTTAAAGATAAGATATGTTTAGACAGAATGAGTAATGACCACTTAAGGACTCCAGTCTCAATAAAAGGCTTTTTTACGGTTTAATAAATGTCTGCTTAGTTTCCAGCTATTAGCCTCCCCACTCCCTTAACCTTATTTCATTTTTTGTCATTTGGATCAAAGTTAAGCTTAATGATAGTAATCCTGAACTCGTACTGATCATAAAATGTAAGATGAAATCTGTGCTCCAGGAAGTGCTAAGTAATAAGAAATACTCATTTACTAGTGTAATCGCATGCATGGAAACAGTCATGAATGACAACATGATTTGCCTGCTATTTCACAAAGACGCTTTCATTTGAAATTTTGCTTTCTACAAATAAGGCCAAACAAAGCAAAAGAAGAGATATGTAAATGCATCTGCTCGGTTGAAGGACCATATAAATGGCATCATTTTGACATCAGAGCAATGTGATCTCACTCCGCTGCTCTTGTTTTAAAATGATATAAAGAATAAAAGCACAATAAGCTGAATTTTCTTTAGCTCCAAAGCAAAAAAAACAGGGGGCAGCTGCCTCATTACAGCTTCATCACATTGTTGAGCAGGACTGGGAGCACAGAAATGACCCAGTCAGGCTGATCACAATCCTGCTACAAAACTACCAGCATGTTTTTTTTTTTAAGCTAAATTTGTCATTGTTGCCATGATCAACGAGCACACTGCATTAACTACTTTGTGCTCAGAACCACAGTATAATCAGGTTCAAAATTAACATTTTAAAATTAAAAACACACCTATTAGACTACCTATAGGAAAGTATATGAGGCAGAATCCCTTACTATGCATATAAAGTTAATTTAAAATAGAAAAGTACCTTTTAAGGCGTCAGATGGACGTTTCAGCTGTTGTGTCCTCCGTCTTGGGGGGAGTCCTGCTGTTGTGCAGTCGTCACTTCTTCTCTGCAGCCCGCTCGCCTTTAGAATAAAAAGGTGTGCTGTTTCTCATCTCAGTGTGTCTCACATACACCTCACAGTGTGTGTTTGAGTGAATGAGTCACCTCCCGTAGGGCGAAATAAAAAAACTACTCTCCTGTAAATACTAAACAAAGAATCAATAAATGTTTCTGCTCTTCATCTTTTAATGGTTTTGTTGCATTTTGTGGATACAGCATCAATCATTTCAGAGGAATTATTAACTATAGTTTATATTTTACCAATTAAATTGGCAGTTTATTATCATAATCCTTCACTAATAAACAAAATTATGCCTCACCTCTGTTTGTCTTTTTTAAATTTACTGTATTTATTTATTTAATTTTTTTTAAATTCCTGATGAAAATGCATCTCTCGCCCTCAACTATAAATTATGAACTGATGACGTCACGTTTCCAGATGTGAGGTTCTGCACAGGACGGGCACTTTTTCGACAAACACACTCAGATTTCAAACATTTAAAAGCAAAGCCCAAATTACCCCTATGCATGCTCAAATTGAACTTTTAATTAGCAAACCAAAAGTTTTCTCCACCGTCGAACACATGCATGCTAAATATTTGTAGCACTAAAATTAATTTAAGACTTGTGAGACCTGTTGTTGAAGTCGTCAGGACCAATATGGTGATGGGTCAAGTGATCCCAAACACCAGTACATTTAACTACTGTACTATACAGTACAGTATTGGCATACATGTAAAAATTATTTAAACATTAAAGAATGATAAAATCAACAATAAAAAGCTCTTTGTTTTGTTTTCTTTACATGTATTAATCAAACTGAGATGAAATGCTTACACAGTATTTTGACCGAAATAAATGTTACCGCTGCTGCTATAGTGACTCATTATGGTCACCATGGTAACCACACACCTGTGTCTCTCACTCTCTGACTGCCATGCCAATGAGAGGCAGTCAGAAACAGACTGAAAATTAAGCCTCAGACAAACAGCTCCTGTGCAAAAGACAACTTGATGTCAGATCTTCTTGATCCGTGAGTGGCAGAACACTGATTCTTTTTTATTTTATTTTTTTATGTTCCTGCTCTGGTTTTGCTCAGAAGATATCACAAGTTAAAAAGACCTTTTATCCTCTGTTTTGAAAATAATATTTTGAGCTTCAGTATAACAAAGTCTGGGATATATTGGGTGTGCACTCTGCATTCTGCAAGGATTTGAGAGAACTTAAACCTTACAGCAGTATGAGACACACAGAGTGAAAATGGATAAAAATCCTCATGCTTTGATGTATAATTTGCATATGTCTCAAAAAAGTTGTCAGAATGTAAATCAGTGTTCGCAATATGTATTGGAGAAACAGTTTTGTGTCTATAATATCTTGCGAAGATCTTCAAGAAATCCTACCCGTTGTTGTCAAAACCTTCTGAAATCAACAAGAGCACAAACAGATTTCTGATCTGATTTCACTAAAAATCTTTAAACTGAGGCTGCTTAAAGAGCCATCTGCAACAGGTAAGATATTACATGATTGTTGTTTTTCCACAGAACCTACAACAAATCTGAACGATTGCTTCAGAGTTCCAAGTTATTGATAAATATCTGATTTTCTTTTCTTGGAGGTTGATTTTTTTTTCTCTCTCAAGGATTCACGGTTCTTTATTTGTCAAACAACAAAATAATGTACACAGGGTCCCAGTTACATTCAACAAACGCATTGAAACGTAAAAGAAAACAGGAATAAGATATGAACTAAGAAAAATATTTACTAAGAATGTGTTAGGCACTAGTAGCACGAATGAAGACAGCAACATGAAACAGATCAGCAGCAGCATGAAACAGATCAGCAGCAACATGAAACAGATCAGCAGCAACATGAAACAGATCAGCAGCAACATGAAACAGATCAGCAGCAACATGATGTGATTTTTCACAGTGATTGTCCTGTTTGGATATTCATGAGTCTAACAGCCTCAGGGTAGAAGCTGTTCCTCAGTTTAGTGGTTCTACAACCTCCTGCCTGAGGGGAGCGGGTCAAAATGTGTGTGTTCTGGCTTATTGGGGTCCTTCATGATGCAGTGTTAGGGCTGAGTACCAAACGTTCGTTCTTCTATGGTATCGACCGAATTGCTTTGGTTGGTAGTATCAAAATATGCCTTGTCTTTCGGTGCCAAGTTTTGGTGATTGGCTGTAACATTACATGTGGTTTGCTATCACATGTAACGTTACAGCCAATGCCAGCACTGCAACTTGCAGCCACCAGGGAAAGCACATACAAGGTTATGCCCACAGACAAGGTTCACGTGTAGTTACGGCCAGTCATAAAATCCATCAATAGCCGTGTTTCAGAGCCTGAACGGCCTGATTCAAAATCTCCACGACTGGACATCTGAGAGCACTAAGGATGCCGCTGTGTCTGGGATTTCAACTGGAAAGTTTATGTTTGTTAACATTACTCCAACTTTAGACATGCATTGTGTGGTGAGTTAAACTAGGATCCATGTACAAGTAACACTAACTTTAAGATAGTGGTGTATATCTTTATTTTATGGCTATATAGCTAACTAAATCAAAAGCTAACTAAAGATAGACAGTACCAGATAAAGCTTAACTTGTAAAAATGTGCTCATCCATCGGATCAGCTGGTTAAACAGTTCACCTGATGTTCACTGTTTGTGTTTATGTTCTTCTCACAGGAACCTCTGACCCTGATGTGAGGAGGACAGACAAAAGAAAAGCGAGATGGGGGCCACAGGACAGTCACAAACTTTGTTGTCAAAACTTTGCTGCCTTTTTCTACAATGGAGGCTGCATGGTGGAGGTACGTAAGCTAGAAATGATGTTGTTGACCAGTTAAACATTTGTCTCTCAGCTTAGATAATGTTTTTGAGCAATAATAACACAACCATGTTATTGTTGATGTTTTGTTCTAATGTCAATTAGGGAGATGATGAGTCCTAAACCCAGAGAACCAGAGAAAATTCAGGAAGAGACACAGAGGTGCAGAAGTCTGCCATCAACACTAACCTCAGTGAATCCAGTGACCTGCTGTGGAATGTGAGGAACACTATGCCAGTGCTATCAAACTTATCAACCAGGTATCTGTGTGTGCAATAAGCATCATCCACACCCTCAGAGAGAACATTTTCTACTGCTGGAGACACCATCAGCCAGGAGCAGGCTTGTTTGTGTCCAGAGAAAGCAGACATGGTGATTTTTATGAAGAAAAACTGCTAAGTGAAAAGGTCCTCAGTGTGTAGCTGTGAGCGTTAGACACTGACGTGCCACTGGTTTGCTACTGTTTTTTTTGGCACTGTAAATTGTTAGTTTTTTATGCAAGAAAACTGCTTGGAATGGAAAAATTGCCAAAGTAAATAAAATAAACCAAGATTTGTACTGTAATGTGTAACGTAATTTTCTTCTTGTTAGAATTCATGCTAATTATGAAATTAGTATTGGAAAAAGTACCATTCAGGATCCGATATCATAGTGAAGGTAACAGTACCGGTACCGAAAATCTTTAAAAGAGCCCTATGCAGTGTTCTGTGTTATGTCAGCATAGATCACTACAGTATTTCTCATTTTTGTCTTTCTGAGCCATCCGGTCCTCCTGCATGTAAATGGGAAATGGGAAATGGAGCTTACTTATATTGCGTGTGGGTCCAACGTTCCTCGCTAGCCAGTCAGATCATGGCAGAATGCTCGAATAAAATAGGACCCATCAGGAGGAGTTCCTTTCATCCAGTTGGTAATGTAGTGCTCCTCCCACCCAGTCTGCATATGTTCCTCCTCGCTCTTTCATGAACGTTGGAGACAAAGACCTGTGTCCCTCTGCATTCTTCCATGGGCATCAGAAGTGAGAACCTGAATCGTCTGCACTCTTCCATAAGTGTTCTGATCCTCTACGCTCTTCCATGTGCATTGGAGATGTAGTCCTGCGCCCTTCTACGCTCTTCCATGGGCGTCGGGGGATGAACACCTGCTCTTCTTAGAGCCCTATTTAGGGATGTCATGATACATCTGTGGAAGGGGGGTATGTGACAATCTCACCTGCTTCACACCTGATTCTCATCCTAATTATCCGCAGGTGTCTTCCTCTTGTCTCATTAGCAACTAGTATTTAGTCCTAATGCCTTCCACCCAAGGAGGTTCTTGTTTGCCGAGGCTGCAGTGGCGAGTCCCTGCACCTGATGTTATTCAAGCATTGTCCTTCCATGGTGTCATGATCTGTGGTCCTGTTCCACCTGCCCTCCTCTGGGCACCTGCTCTGTCTGCACCGGGGCCCCCCTCCATGGGCTAAGTAAGTTTTTGCTGCACTGCCAGCATTTTCTGTGTTATGTTAGTGTAGATCACTAGTTCTTAATTTTGTCTCTCCGAGCCATCCAGTTCTCCTGCATGTAGGTCCGACGTTCCTCGTCAGCCATGCGGATCGTGACACAGAGAACCTAATTGATCCCCAGTCCAACACCAGCAGAGGTTGGGACTCCAAAGAGACCAGTTCACTTTACATATGGTTCTCTTATGAAGTCAAATGTTGTTCTTATCTGGTGGAATGCCTTAAATATTTTATATGGAACTGTCAAACAAGAAAAGATGAATTTGTAACACATTGCCTGTGTACACCAACAGCACACCCAACACTGTTTCAAGCTGAAACGGTGAAAGTTCTGAGTGGGCCTTATTTTGTACTTTTAATGGTATGAACATGTTCTAAACACGTCATACTAGGGCTCTTATTTTGAATGTGACTGAATTTGAACTTTCTGATGTAGCAGGAATTCAGCTGTTGGTGAAAAATGCCCATTCTCAGAGCTGGTGTTGATAGGGCGAATTGTATTATTCACCACTTGCAGCATCTTTGTCCCAGACAACAAGTGGACACAAGTGATGTGCATTCACAGCCAGCCCCCAACAAGCCTGAGGCAGAAAATGGCCTTTTGAAAAAACGCTCATTTTGTAAATCTAAGGGTTGTTTTCATTCAGACGCTGGCTGGACTTCTGGCATTCCAAATGAGAGAATCAGAATGCAGGCATGGCTGCAGCCTGTCTTCTTGTTTCATTCTGCAGAACAGCAGGTCAGTGTAGCAGGAGAATCGCCAGAGTGCACTTTTCACATGTTTGCCCAGGCTATTTCATAGGTATATCTGCCAGGGAAGATTCATGAGGCAGGATTTGCACAAAAGAAAATGATGAAACTCAAGGGAAGTGACGGTACCCATATTCAATGAGAGACCATTGAATCTTTGGCTTTGAACCCAGGGGTATAGCAGATATCTACAGGCGAGATACAAGGACCCCCAGGGGCTCTAACTTTGCCTCGCTCAGCAGATTCCCTGCCCCCTGAGCTGTCATGCAGTACACTCTCAGCTTAGAGCTGAAGAAATGTACCTCCTGAAACTATTCCTGTTCACATTATGATAAATTAGCATGCTCGTATCCCTTTAAGAGAGAAAGAACAGCAGTGAATTAAACAGAAATCCAGCACTGATTTATTGGCTCGACAGCTTTGTGAAATTAAGTGAGAAGAACTCGGGCCGAACCAGCGGTTTGTCTCCATCGTCAAACTGATCTATCATCTTGACTTTTAAGAAAATGAAGCTCCTGTCTGGTGCAAGAACAACACACTTTGAGTCCAAACTTGTGCTTCGAATCATTTCTATTTACAGCAGTGAGTCAGAGCACAATGATCAAAAGAGAGATAATAAAGTGATAATAAAAGGTAATTTTTGGACGATTTAATTTACCACCTAAAAGTGTTTTTTTTTATTTATTTTTTTTATTAAAACCTCTCTTGTCGCTTCCTATCTGCCTTTAATGAATCCACAAGCTAAATGAAATGATGTTTTGTTGAGCTGTAATTTCCTCCTGTCTGAGGTGGGGGCTACTCATCATATGGGACATGCATTCATACGCTTGTCTCAATAGATATTAACCAGCAGGCGACTGCAGAGGCAATGATACATCGAGGTTATTTATCTCAGACAAGAGACTTCTTCATGTCATTCCACAAATGTTTGCCCATGAAATTGCAATAAGATGAAATGTGACAGATCAGCAATGGCTGGAAGCAGTTTTCTGTCAGAAAGCTAACATTGCACATAAAACCTCTAGGTGGAAGATGACTGATTCTCTATCATTAAGAATCAAACCGTTGGGTGTTAATTTGTGACTTTTTATTTAATCTCCATGATCCAGCTCATATTCTAGCAACTCATCTCTGCCTTAAGTCACTTCTAATTGGACTTATCGCTGTCAAGTAAAGAAGATGATACATATCATTCTTGCAACTGTAAGTATTAACATTTTTAAAAAGATTTACTCTCTTCAGTCTCTTCCATAAGAAGTGGCAAATTTGCACTCACGTTAACAGCTTTACTGTTCCCCTGCAATTAATCAAAAACTAAATGTTTCTCTGCTGAGCCTGCAAGGAAACTGAAGATAAATGTGGAAACTGTTCCAAAATGTTGTTTTCAAACTCTGAATTTCAGAGTCAACTTAACATCTCATTGTCAAAGAGAGTGCAAACGGGTACGACGTAGAGGAGCAAAGCAAAGAGATGACCTGTATTTATCTTTCTAAGGACTGTAGCGATATTCTAATGTTGAAGCAAGCTCAGAAACAGTTATGCACGTTATTGCAGGTTTAATGTACAGATAAGCAGAAAGTAC
>JARVGQ010001777.1:31215902-31230611 GCA_031762355.1 Hypsolebias martinsi | reverse complement strand
ATTTTCAAGAGAGACCTGTTAGGGAGCAGATGGGGGGGGGGGGGTGGGGGTTAAGGGCCTTGCTCAGGGGCCCAGTGTGGGGCGAATGAGGGTGGAGGCAGGTGTGGGTGTTTTACCTTTTTCCACCCACAATTTTTGATGTTGTCGGTACCAGGGCTTGAACCGGTGCTCTTCCGATCACAACTTCTGTGCCACCACTCCCCCATTTTCTTTCCATAAAGTAATAACAAAAATATATTTCTGAGTTAAAGCTTTGTTCCAATTGTCACACGGGCTCATGTAGTAAACAGCTGTAACTGTACAAAATAAATGTCTAAAAAATAAACTATTTACACATATTCGTTTATTTTTAGACCTTTATTTACAAATATAATTAAATAGTAATCCTCTTCAGCTGAGCCGCATGCACAATTTTAGTAAGCATGTGTGAACTACAGCTACAGCCCTGACAGACTTCAGCCTCCTTTCCTGAAACAAACCACGAGTCTAAACTCATTTAGCCATGCTGAGCTTTATGAGAGGAACAGTGAGAGCACGACATTAAAGCAGTGGCTAACTGTATTGCTAAAGACATGGTCCTTACCTTAGCGGCTAACCAGACTAATGCTTCAGCCATCTTGTTCCACAGTTGAGACTGGGTTCGTGTCTTTAAGTCTTTAGTGAAATGAGAAGCTGCTGATGTGGTGCTCTCACTGTTCCTCTCATGAGGCACAGCACGGCTAAATGAGTTTTGTACCGTGGTTTGTTTCAGGGAAGGAGGCTGAAAACACAGTCAGAGCTGCAGCATATAACTTAACTTAGTGCTGATTTAAATGATGAAAAAGATTTGTAGTGCTGACCTTTTGTCGGGACTTGTTTTCACCATTGTCTACAAAAAACATTTTTCTGCTGCTCATCTGACAATTTAAATTCAAACCATTTCCAAAATAACAAGCATTGTTTTTTTGGTTTTTTTTTTTTTTTGCTCGGCAGCTACGCTGCTATTTGTATATCTCCTGTATTTACTTGTTGCGCTAAATGTCTCCCGCCCACCTGGAGAAGCAGGAAGCAGGGAGAGTGTGACTGAGGGGCTGGGTTTGTGTTCAAGGAGGGAGAAGGAGAGGTTGCATGGGCGAAAGAAAACAGCTGTCAGATTTTCAAGTACAGTATAACAAGTAGAACACTATTTTTATATCGATATAGTCTCATCTTATATCGCAAATGAAATTATCTCTATATTTTTTAAATATCAAGATATCGCCCAGCCCTAGCACAGGATTAACGTATTAGCCTCAAGGGGTGAGCTCTTATTATCAACAGTAATCAAAATCTTTATGCTAAGACTTATAAAGATTAATAATTTATGTTTTTTTTTTTTTGTTTTTTTTTGCATATGTCATTGTCTTTTCTTTGCCTTTGTCATTTGGTATGAATGCATCTTCATTTCGGTTATTTTTTATAAATCAATCCAGGAGCAACCGGTGCACAAAAAGAAGTCACTGGAAACGTTGGGATTTTTATTCATATATCTAAATTATGAAATGGACGACCATCAGCTCAGAATAAAACCAGGGAACCAAAACAAGTGTTCCCTCGAGACCTTTTACCAACTGACTGTGGACCCAGAGAAGGCAGACAAGTGTTGAATCAAGTGTCATGTCCCTCCAGAGTTCCTTCATCTCCAGTTGATAAACCAGTTCACATTAGCATACGGTGCAACGTTTAGGAGCGAAGACAAAATGTCTATTTGCTGTTCAGTAATGTGACTCAGCAGCAGTCACAGATATTTACTGGCTCAGACTCTTAATGGGTATTGATGGGAATGCACTACCAAGCTACATGCACTTACACAAGGCTGCACGAGTGGGCACAGCTCACCTTTTCTTTGTAACCCACGTTTTTTTTTTTTTGTTCTTATTTATCAAAAGACTCTAAAATGAAACAAGAACAACAACTAACTAACTGTCTGACTTCGGTCAGAGTTAGTTGTCAAATCAAGCCTAACTGTTGCAGAACGCAGTGGTAATCTGGAAGTTTGCAGGAAACTGCAGGTCGTAGCTCACAGGTTAAGGTTTAACAACCATAGTTTTCCACAGTGACTTTTTCTTAGACCCACAGTGAATATGTCTGTTGGGCAGAGGAAAACTTTGACCTCAACCTCTAAGTCTGAATCAGCCAAAGATTTCAAGAGGAGGGACTTACATGCATAAACACGCATGTGAGGCTGCTGCAGCTATACCCAAACACAGACATGTTCAGATAACAGCGTGCACAGTGTGACTGCCTTCCTTATCCACTGAGGATGCTTTTACCACATTATATCTTTATCCATCCATTTATTGTCTGTTCCATTCCGGGTCACAGGGGAGCTGGTCTATCTCCTGCTGTCTTTGTGAGTGAGCGGTGGGAAACATCCTGGACATGTCTCCAGTCCACCACAGGGACACACAGAGACAAACGAGACAGACTAACTCTCACCCAGGGACAATTTAGAGTTACCAACATGCATGTTTCTAGTTTGTGGGAAGAAATTGGAGTAAAAGCTCGATTTAACAGAGATAAATAAAATAGTAAATGGGCTGTACCTTTATGGCACCTTTCTATCAGCTCAAGCTCTTTACAACACAATCTGTGCCCTCATTTACCTCCACACACATTCACACACACTGCTAGATCTCTAGAAAGATAATCTGAACAATTCATTCTAAAGAGACTAATCAGTGCTTTGGATCACATTCATACACTGATGGGATACACATCGGAGGCAACAAGGGAATCAGGATGTCACGTGCACTACAGTATGGCAGCCCATGCTACGGATATGACCGTGACGCACTTTTGGAGTTTTGTGTGTCGCTGACTTGCCATCGTGTTTCAGTCCTTCCTGCCTCGGGGTCAGGCTTCGGCCTGTCATGGCGGCCGTCTCCACGATCCTCCATCTGCCTGCATGGACTGAACTCTACGGATCTGTTTGGTTCCGCTGGTAAACTTTGGATGTTCTGTGTCTGCTGGCGCCTGTTCTGGAGGGCAGTCATCGTTCGTTGCTGCGTTCATTATTGTCATGCTGCTGTAAATTTAGTTATTTCTCGTTTTTGCCTCCTTGTTTTTGTATTTTTGTTGCAAGTGCTGGCATTTTATTTTATTTTTTGGCGAGCCAAGAAGGTTCTTCTCGTCCTGAGCAATTCATTGCATTGTTGACCTTGTGCATATGACAATAAACCTAAACCTAGTGTCTTGCCCAGGGGCACTTCAGCATGTGACTGCTGGTGGAATCAAACCCCCAACTCTCCCACTGGAGGACAACTGCTCTAACCGCTCAGCCACAGCTGAACCAAAGTAAATGATTAAAATAAATAATGAGGATTAAATAATATTTGTAAATTTAAGCGTAAAATTAAGAAACTTGTTCCTCAATTACAAAGAAAGTGAGATGAAATAGCTACAACAGGCATTTTGGAAACTTTTGGTTGTTTTGTTTCAAAGTTAGACACATTTTGAACTTATTCTAAATTAATAAAGATACAAAACAATAACATTGTAGGGAAATAAAATGATTAAAGCTAAAGTATTCCTGCTGATTCAGCTTCTCAGTCATTGTGTGTATTAAAGGATGAAGGTTGTTGAGGCACAGTTTCCAGTGATAATTGTAAAAGTAGTGTGGATGGTGATATGCTGAGCACACCTCGGAGCTTCACAGCCTCCAGCCGTGCGTCAGTGAATGTGAGGCCCGCTGAGAAGTTTCCGTCAGGTTGCAAAGATGGATTCAGAAGCTTCTGGCAGCAGCTCTGATTGCAGTTGTTCCAAGACGTGAAGCGTTTGCTTTTCTGCAGCTAAGCCTTCCCTTTGAGCTTTCTCCCCGTTTCTCATTTGCGGTCTTTTACTCTCATTTCCCCCCTTTTCCACTCCCTCGCTCAATTCCACTCAGTTCGGGTAGCATAATGAGGTCATTTTTGCATTGCCAGAGTGTAAGCACTTACCACTTATATAGCTCAACTTTAATTGAACAGACAAGTGCATATTCAGCCCATTGTGAATAAAAATGATATGGAGAATTGTATAATCCTTTTGGTGGTTCTGCTCCTGGTGCCAGTACACTGAGCGTCCCTGAGAGCAGCCATTATGGATCCTTCTCTCTTTCCAAATCAATTCACTCAAATTAAATGAAGCCCTATTGACATCGATGTCAAAAATTAACTACATTATCAAAAAATGCATCACTCACTGAATACAGAACACAAAACAGGGATAAATATTTGTCACCAGCTATGAATGGTGTGGCACTCCTTTGGGGAATCAATAAATAAATAATCCCTGAGGGAATGGGGGGTGGGGGATGTTTTCAGGAAAGTCCTGACTGTTGGAAAATTCAATATGGAGCATGTTGATGTTCCTGGTCGTGAATATGCAGAGCCAGCATATCCAGATGCACTAAAGGCCTTTAGGGCACATTAGGTGGAGCTTCTCTGTGTGGCAGGGCTTCCCTACATTATTAATAAGTGTCAGAATGGAGGTGCAGGACAGTCCTGACCTGTTTGTTACCAGCCGACCACTGCAGGCCATCTGCTGACCCCCATCCTTGCTTTCTCTTGTTCCGTCTTGCCATCCGTCTATGAATCCTTCTGTTGCGTGTGTATCCATATTCACCTTTAACTCAGTGCTGTGGTTTTACACAAAACACAACACTTAGAGTTGCAACGTTAGATGGAATTAGTTTTTTTTAATGACTAAAGCAACATTTCTATAAAAGCACAGGCAGATAAAGTGCGTGTTCGTGAATGCTAACATGTTTCAAAATGTAAATATGATACTGGAATTTATAAGACTAAGACTGTTCAGCATAGACTGACGATTAGCCTTTAGCTGAATAATTTATTTAAGCTGTAAACAAGTAAAAATCATAAAAAAAAATTCATTCACTATTGTTTCTGGGAGCTATTTTATAACAACGTTGTTTTGGACTGCAGGGGACCACTTCATTCCACTTATCTCCATCCTCCAAATGTCTTAGTACCATACGAAACATGTCTGTAGGAGTTAAATCACACACACACACACAGTATATGTAAAGCTTTTATTGCAGAGTCCTCCATTGTTGTTGATGATGGTGATGTCACATGCATAAGTAATTGAACTGCAATGCAGAAGCAAACACGCTGGTCCATATAACTGCTCCACAGTGGAACTAACAGACCCTGATCACATCAAGATGTCCTTCAGAGGATTTGGTCTGAAAACACTGACTCTAGCGTCTTTTACAAAACAGTTTAGGAATTAAGTCACAATGATAAAGTCACTCTTTAGGTTGCCTTTGGCCAGAAGTCACCAACCAGTCCAGTCACGCTCTGCACTTATAAGTTTAATTACTTTGCTTGGCACGGCAGACCCAAAGGAGGTGTGGGGAACACAATAAAACTCTGTGTGGTTGATGTAAAGTGCTTTGCATGCTACATATAAAATGTGTGTCAGACATTTTTCAATTCTCCATCCGGCTGTCTGGATCACTGGTCTGTCATCACTACATCACACTCTCAAGCTTATTTTATACATTGACCATTACAGTGCTGTTAGTGTCTGGCTAGGCAGCTCAGAGGCAAAACAACAGTGGGTTGACTTCAATCTCCTATGTCGCCTTTTTTTTTTTTATCACAGCAAGATGACCAGAAGGTGTCTTCACGTGTTTTAGGAACGATAATACTGACTGTCACTGAGCTAACTGTGAGGCTACAAGCATAGCTTAGCTAAACTCAGCAAAAAGTAAAAGCAGTCGACATACAAAAGTTTTTTTTTTATTTAAATATACAATATATACACCTTTTCTTTATGTGAAAATATTAAAGCATTAATATCATTACTGTCACTTGTTAACTTGGTGACCATTAGTTTTAGTTTATATTTTGAGCACATATATTTTTGGTGCACAGTAGTTGTTATTTTAGTACATGTTTGCTCACGGTTGAGTCATGTGAATAAGATTAGAACATGAATATAATGAATATTAACCCTCAGTTGTTACACAATTTTAATATTTTAATTATACCTGTTGCAAAGAACACAATTGTATTTTGTAGAGAGGATAAAAATACATTTCCCCCATTCCTTTATCGTCCTATGTAGCATTTGTTGTGCATTTTAAACATCTGTAAAGTTACATAAAGAAACAACAATAAAAACAGTATTTATACCAATTAAACAAGATATATAAACCAAAAGTTACAGTTAACCTTAAAGTTTTATTTGTGTTTTTGATAGAGGTGCACCGATTGCAGTTTTCTGTCTGATCACCAATTTCTAAAAAGTCTGACCTGCCGATTCCGATTTAGTTTTATAAGCGACACTGTCAGGTGTTATAAGGTCATAATGCACCTTCAGTTTTCTAACATTATTTTGTTGAAAACATACCCTAGAACAATATCCTAGAAACAATACAAACTTGTTGTAACTGGCCATGAGGTAGTGCTCGAAAATATAAATGAAGTTCTGACAATTGTTGTTACCCCCCACAAAAAAAAAAAAAAAAGTAAAATCGGTTTCTCATGCAAGTATCGGTTGATTTTCGATTTCCCAAAATCAATGAAATAAGGGCCAATAAATCTTCCATCCGATTTATCGGTACGCCCCGTTTTTGACTCTAAATCTGGTTTTTCCCTCGTTTTTTATTTTTATTTTTTAACTGAAGCAAAGAAAAATTAAAGTTGATAAACATTTTTAAACACATTATGTAACAAGGTCCAGATTTACCCAGTCCGAATGATAGATGTCTTTTATCTAAAAACACTGAGAACCTCTTGTGTTTTGAGGGCACAGTGTAAAGTACTTAGTGTTTTTCTGAGGCCCCCGATGGACCGACCGTCGGCTGGTTGTTGTTTTGTTTGTTCCGAGTCAGCAGATGTTTTCTGGCTCAGTTGCCCGCTCTCTGCTTTGTGTACAGAAGATGCCAGAATTGTTCTTTTTCTTACCGCTCTGGTCTCTGTGATACATCATTAGTGGGCTCAGAGTAAGCGGGGAGAGTCCTCTTGTTTACAGATGGTGGTAGTCATACTGCCCGTCTACATACATTCATACGTATATTACTCTGCTACACTTTTGAATCAGCTCTAGTTTTTATTAGTTTTCTTCAGGATAGTGTCTGCAGTGTGGCATAAGAGAATCACTACCTCAACATTCTGATTCATACACTGTATATCTCTGATTTTCATGCACTTATGTGTGCAGAATATGGGGGATGTAAAGAAAAGGTAGCCCACCCTCCTCTTGCCCGTGCTAACCAGTGCATGGTAGTTTGTTTTTATGACAGCCTTTTTTGGCATTGTTCTGGTCTGACAGAGCTTGCCTTACCGTGGGACCAGCCGTTAGTGAGCAGGAAGTGCCAGGAGCACGCAACATTAGCACACACACACACAGGAACTGTGTCTGCTGGAGTCTGTGTTGCAGAAACAGCTTCTCCTAAGCTATTGGCCTATGCTCACGCATAAAGTTTTGAAAGGACAATAAAAAAGCTGCCCTGTGGGTGGAAGGCTGGTAAGCTGCAGCTTATCCAGGAAGGAGCTACAGCCGGGCTAATGGCCTCTCTCCAGGGTGGGCATACACCCGGGCCTGTACAGGCTTATCAGCAGCAGGATGGCCCCTGTTCTCTGAGATCTCCTCTGAGCTGGTGGAGAGTAGTGTAAGGTTTTTAGCTGTGAAGAGGGGGAGGGTGACCCTGCTTGTTTTCTGCTGTAGGAAAATTAAAATTAATCATTAGCCACTGTCAGATAAAAATTCAAACGTTTCCCCCGCATGGCATCTCTAATTGGAAATTCAGTTAGTTTAGTGTTTCTAATGGTGTACATGGTCTTACAGGGAAGTCAGTGCTACTCCTAATTGTTCAAAAACCATTTTTTAGACCAACGTGGCACTGAAGACTTACTTCAAACACTTTGCTGGTTTTTTTTTTTTTTTTTCAAGCATCTTTACAGCTGAGGAGATTTTCTCTGCCCTAACGTAAGATGTCTCAGTAAAAAAACAGCATGATTTGTGGAAAGTAGAAAAGAGTGAGACACTTTGCCCCTTCTGACTGACTAATCAGATCTCTGTGTGAAGTCTCCAGCATGATCTGAACCCATGAATCACCACCTCTGCTCTTTATCTGTGGTAAAAGAGAAACTAGTATGACGTTCACATCAGCTTCCTGGGGAGAGCCTGTTTAACACCGCACCTGAATGAAATGTGAAGGCAGCCTGCACCATAGCTTGCATCCTAAACTGGCCTCTTCTTGATGCTGATGATGTTTGGACTTCACTCCCTAACTGCTTTGCATGTTTCTTTCTTTCTTTCTTTGTTTCTTGTACTCTATTAATCCCCAATGGGGAAATTAATTATCTGTATTTTTCCCATTGCACATGTGAGCACACATGTGAAGCAGTGGGCTGTCATCCAAGGCACGCAGGGAGCAGCTGGTGGGGTTCAGGGCCTTGCACATGGGCCTAGAGTTGGGCGAATGAGGGTGCAGGCAGGTGTGGGTGTTTCACCTTTTCCACCCACATTTGATGTTGTCGGTCCGGGGAGTTGATCGGCGACCCTCCGATCACAGGCCCACTCTCTCTAACCGCTGCACCACCACTCCCCACTCACGTTGCCAACAATAGATATGATGGAAAAGAAAAAAACATCCCTTTGAGTCATTAGCTAATACAAACAGGAAGACAGGGTGGGCATATATGCATGGTTGATCTTTGTACACAATACAAGTAATTGAGTCAAAGGCAACTGGACTTAGTTTTGATTCTTGAAGATATTTCACTTCTTTATTTAAGAATCAAGAAAGTTTCTTGCATGAGAACCAAATTTAAAAGCCTGTTGTTTTAGGTTTGTCTTGTTGGGATTACCATGTCCTGTATAACTGAATCAAACCCACTATGCTACATACAGTATTGTCTTTATGATACAAAAGTTACTTGAACACAAAGCTGACTTGCACACTTGGATACCTTTTGATAAAAACTGTACTGGAGGAAGTGGTGTCTTGATGTCAAGGGTGCAGGAAAAGTCCTCTTAATGGGACTGTGAGTCCGACTTCAAGGACCTGTTTAATTACACACCACCAAGGAAATGTGATTACACTTGACTGATAGTCTACAGAGCCTCATCAGTAAAGCACATTCATCAGCAACAATGGTAGACTAAATAGTTGGGTCTGTGTTTTGGGTCTTAGGATTAATTTTTTTAAAACAGACTTTAAAAGAGTGATATAAAGAGTTATACAACCGTGTTTAGGCTCAAAGATAAGTAGTATATTGTAAAAGACAAACTTAAGTAGCTTCTATTTCAGTAACGTCAATGCCACTTTAATAGTGTGAGTGCTGGGAGTGTTTAATTTGCTTGGCCAATCAGCTTACATTTATATATGAACCAGTCACATCCCTTTATGCCACTTGATTGTCCATTTTAAGCCAAGCAAGTGTCTACTCTGAAGCAGGAACTAATAAGACTATGCCTACATAGATGGAAGTGCTGTATACAACCATAGTACCAACACTGTGAAAATAAATTTCAACTAAAAGGAAACTGGTTATAAAAGTGGGCTCCTGATATCTGAGAACACATTGTAAAAGGCCAATTGCTACTTTCTAGTGAACCCAGAAATGTTATTCTTTGGAGGAGGCTGCTGTATTTGCAACGCACCATGTGACCATATGACTATACTGTATTTAAATCTCTTGGGGCGAATTTGGATCCAGATCATGGTTTTGTGATTCAGCCACAAAACCAAGTGATCATTTGGCCTGATCACCCACCCATAAACTTTACCACCTCCAGAATCTTATTAACTTCAGTATTGGATTCATTCTGGCTTTATTGACTCACCCCCTAAAGGTCTGCCCCCACACAATCCTGCTGAAGCATCACTGGCAGAAGAGCACAGCCTTTGTTTATTAGTCTTAGCTCTGGTTAGCACTTAATTGGCTTCACCTCAAATCCAGCGCAGCACAACCTCTTTTGAGCCCAGCTGTATCAGCAGATGCAGCGACAATAGTCCTGTTGTTTAGGTGTTGGTCGGGGTGGTGGACTCTTCAGGGGGTTTAAAGAGAGACAGAGTCTGTGTTTGCCCATGCATCCACCCCATCCCAATGTAGACACACCTTTGACCCTCATACTCTCAACCCCCATATCCTGCTGCTTTTTTCCAGCCCACTGCTCGCTGCGTGATGTCTTAACTTGTGCGATGATAGAAATGAAAAAAGGCTCTGCGAGAATGAGGCTACAATAATATGACAGGGAAAAGAGAAATAAGGTTAAGGACAGAGACGGGGAGGACAAAGGTTTGCAGGAAGAGCAAATAACCTGGAGAAATGTACAGAGGTTGCTAGGTTTCTTCCTGTGCCAGAGACAGAGATTGGATAGCAGGGACGAGACCAACTCGTCCAGACAACAACCCTGAGAAACCTTGATAAGAGCCTCCTCACACTCAACAATTACACCATCAATTTCCAGCCTGGCTTTTGCCGTCTTTTTCACTCGTTCTTTCAATTTGTCTCATCTGTTGCTTCAGGTTTATTCCCTTCTCTCTCCTTTAAACATGGTGCGTTGTATAGTTCAGACATAGACCTCCGCAAAAGGATCCTGTTGCAGCACACTCATAAACTGAATCTAGAACTGTCTGACATACTGTATTTCACACACACTCATGATTTGAGAACAATAATGTTAGTGCTGCACCTATTTACAGTTATGAAACATCTACTTGTATTTTTAATAACACAAGAATTGGAGGAAATCAGACAAAACCCACGCATGCACGGAGTTAATATACAAACTCCACCCAGAAAGACCCCGGGCCGGGATTCGATCCGGTAACCAAACTGATCCACCGTGCTGCATGACTAAATCAATGGTTTATTAAAAAAAAAAAAAAAGAGTCAAATTTATTTTAGTGATTTTTATTAAAATCATTATTTTTTATTTTGTGTGCTCCATTGCAAGGACTTGTCAGTGTGACCTTTTTTAAAGTGTCGTCAAGCACGAAACGCTGGAGTTATGTATCAACAATCAATAAACAGGTGAACTTGTCATTTTATTTCCATTTTTCTTAGTAAAAATGTTTTTTTTTTTCCACAGCTCTTATTTTCACACTGTGGAGACACTTTGAGAAATGTACAAGGCCAGGTGCGCTTTCTCAGACAAACACTCTCACCTGCACTAGCATACATTATTAGCCAAACATCTACATCTTTTCACATATATTTATAAGCTCTGACACACACATGCTCACACACAAACACACACACACATGTTCCCCTTCCTCCCCCCACGCCCAGCTGTGGCATATGGAACAGTTTATCTCCGAGTGTTATTTTTATTTCTTGTTCTTTCCTCATGCCCTATTAGCCAAAGTCTTTTCTTAGGAACACCAGAGAGGGGAAACAGAAAATCTGTTATTTATTGTGATTTTTTTCCTCCTTTACCTAAAGTTAGACCGGCTGCACACACACTTCAACACATACACATGCAGACATTCAACTAAATGACCCCTACATGTGCAGGGGGTGGAAATTCAATAAAGACTTTGTGTGTGTGTGTAGGGGGGGTTGTGCAAAAGAGCTTGTAAACTACTGCAAAGAGACAGTGAAGGGGGGGGGGGGGGGTTGCGCCACAGAACCCCACAAATGTACACTCACAGCAAGCCTACGCTTTTTCTGCCATGCTCACTTACAGACAGACAGACAGACAGACAGACAGACAGACAGATAGAATCATGCAGAGCTGTATCAAATTGAAGCAAAATGATTTAACGGTCTTCTCTTTTTAAAATTCATTGACCAGTGGTCCTCAATCCACCTCTCACACTTTGTGACTGAACAGCTCTGATCTGTGTATCAGGATTAAATTCCTCACATTTGTCTTTCACTCCCAGTGGAGAAAAAACTTTTTAATTAATTGATTTTGAAATGAAGTTAGCTGCTGTATCTCTGGGTGTGTGAGTAAGTTGTGTGTGTTTGTGGGTTTGTGTGAATGTGACAGAAATGGGCTTTGATATGAGAGAGTGAGATTTTGAAAGTATTTAGCATTTTTTATTTTCTCCTTATTACAAAGAAAAGTGTTTTGATAGTAAAGCCAAAGTCTGGGTTTACAGTGAATGTATCATTCATGAGTCTGGCAGATTTTGTTTTTACTTTTTTTTTTTTTTTTTTTAATAAATGCTAAGCTAAGCTAATTTATGCAACCTTTTAAAGCAAGTAAAATTAAGTGTTTTTTTTTTTTTTGTGCCTCATGAAAACTAATTTGAAGAAACAGCATTTTGGTAAGTTTAGGTTGAAATGTCAGTGCTCAGTAATGTGTTTATCAGTTTGGCAGATGTTATCTTCTTACCGTTTCCCTCCATCTAATATGCTAAGCTAGGCTAATGTTCAAGTTTTTAAAGCTAGTTATTTTTTTTATTTAAATTTTTGTTTAAAAAAATAAACTGTCTGAGAAAAAGCATTTTGAAAATAAACCGAAGCAAAAGTTGGGTATACAGTAAATGGGTTGTATCAGTCTGGCAGTTGTTTTTATCTTTTTAAACTTCATTCTTTTCTTCATCTGGGTCTTTTTGTGAATGGCTGTTCAGATTTCAATGGACCCACTGGTGACAATTGAAATCTGAAGTTAAGTGCTAAATGTTCAAACATCAAGGGAAAAGAAGTACCATCTTACTAAAAACTTGACTTTATTTTTTGTGTTCTTGTGGTTCCTCAGTGATAAATCCTCCAAACGCTGAATGAAACAAGATTCTTTGTGCAGTATTTGCACAAAGCAACACACTAATGGTTTCACTCATGATCGTTATTATCTGTTTTTGGGCGCCAAAATTTAGATACAGGAACCAGTTAGCATGCTACAGCAGCGCAGCCCTAAGATGTGGGCCGAGGAGCCTGGTGGACCTCAGTGGACAGTCTCAGATGTTAAAACTTCACAAACAGAGCACACATGAACAAGCCTGTCTCCTTCTCCTAAATTTTCCATCCAATTTTTTATGCTAAGCTAGGCTAATGTGCAACTTAAATTACCGTAATTGCTGCTGTAAACGTCACACTGCCGTATAAGTTGAATCAGTTGCATCAGTCCAAATATGTCTAATAAAATGGAAAAAACAAATATGTTGCTTTACCACATAGGTCACATTTATTGTGCGTCACCGCTGACATGTCACGTTTATGTGTCACCACTAACCACCTTGAAATGTGGGCCAGTGTTTTGCCAAAAATCCATTGGCTGCCAAATGGCAGCTGCGGGAGCGTGCACAGAAAGACCTTAACATGAATTTAACAAGTTTAACACTTAAAAACAATTATTTATTTGCTTGAAATTATATCAAAGGTGTGTCTCAGTCTAACTTTTCCTTAATAAATGTGCTTTAATGGTCAAATCAGCTGCATTTTGCCTGGACGGTGCAGCAAAATGCAGCTGATTTGACGTTTGCTCCAGGAGTTCCAGAGCGAGACAAAGGCGGCTTGGTATGGCAAGCTAAGTGTCTCATTAATAGCCATTTTTACCTATTAATGAAACACTTAGCTTGCCATATTATTCGAGGGCCCTCTAACGGCAGAAAATGGTAGTGTTCAATATTTTCCTTGTCAGAATGAATTAAATTGTCAGATCTCAGACAAAAATTGGGTTATAAATATGTGAAAAACATAAATACAGTATGTCACTTCACTCTAAAAGTCGCAGGCATGCTAATTTATGCAAAAAGGTGGGACTTGTACGTGAAAAGTATGGTAAGTCAAAACGCTCATCCTAGAAGAGAATTTAAAGCCTTTGAACATGTGTTTGCATTTTTTTCCCCTCCTGTATGGTAATAATTTGACTTTGTGATGTTTGGAACACTGACCTGTTTTGTCTAATATGTGTAAAACAGAGAAAGGCTTGTATGGCAACTTCAGAACAGATGCAGTCAAGCTGCCCGGCTAATTGTTTTTTAGAGGCTCTGTGATAATGGCTTCCTTCAGCATGGCTATGTGCTTTAGCAGCTCTTCGCTCAGCTCCTTTACCTAATGATTTTACACTGATGTCAGCCGGCTGCAAGGATATTAAACTTCATTTCCTGAACATTTGTTACAAAACAATTCCTTTCTTGGTTTCATTGATAGAGTTTCTTTTTCAGACTTGAATAATCATTTGATAAACAGCACCAGGCATCCTTCTAGTAAAATGTGTAGAAAACGTCTACATTTATAGCTGATCTTTGTTACATTAGTTCTGGTTACTTAGTAAAGAAATGTGCACCCACATCACAACATGCTAACTGTGAGCACCACACTCTGCCTCCTGTTCATGCTCGTGTGTAGTTTTTTTCTGTTTTGCAGCCACGTGGACAGTCTGTGGTTTCAGAGATGCTGCGTCTCATAATATCCATCACACTGAGCCACCGTCTCCTGAGCTAGATTTGCCACAGCGGCGTGCTGCCTCTGCTCGCCCATTTGGAGCTGCTGCTTGTTGTCAGGCTCATGCCGTCTCTTACTTTTACTCCGTTTCATGTTTTGTATCTTTTATTGTAACGACATGTGGGCCTGTAACATTGTCTCAGTGCTCATGTGTGCGTGAGTCTGCATCCATGTGAGAGTGCATTAGCTTGCATCCTTATCTCTTTGTGTCTGAATGGATGGGTGTGTGCACTCTTTCCTGCACCACCAGTGTGTATCTTTATCTTTTATGTGTCCTTGATTTCATGTGTGTGTGTGTGTGTGTGTGTGTGTGTGTGTGTGTGTGTGTGTG
>JARVGQ010001777.1:31142625-31156998 GCA_031762355.1 Hypsolebias martinsi | reverse complement strand
CCCCCCCCCCCCCCCCCCCCCCCCCCCCCCCCCCCCCACACGGCAGCCCATCAATCCTATCAAACAACCTTCAACAAAGTTATGGGGAGATATGAAGTTAAAAAAAACAAAAAAACAAAGGTGGTGGAGAGAAAAATAATCAAGGTGGGATTGATAGTGTGTGGTAAAACTCCCCAGGTCAATAAAAAGAAACTGGAATTGGCACAGGATGCACTGGACAGGGGGAACAAGATGGGGGTTGCACAAGAAATAAATGCAGAACAAAATTAATTTGTATGTTGCGAAATATTTAGCAAACAACTTAAAAGCAAGTTGCCTCAGCAGTATTTGAATGTGCTGTGATTGATGGACAATGACTGGTGACTCAAATTATCTATAAATTGAAGGAAAACAGGCCAATTCTCTGTTGCGTATTTTGGGAGACCCCCATGTAAAACTGCAGCGCAGTTCCATACTGTTCCTATGGCACAGCTTTTCTTGTGGAAAAAACAAAACCCTTGCCACAATTCTTCCATCAACCTTGATCAGTGTGTTGCACTTGGGTGGACTGCTAACTCATGCTGCTTTGCATTGAAAACAAGTGGGATTATGCTACACGCTGACAGTTCCTCTGACTGATCACAAAAAGGGATGTTAAGGCCGAACACCGTTCACTTATATGAACGTGTTCCTGCCAAGGTGCTCAGAAGGAGAGAGAAGCATAAAAAGAACTGCAGTGAGAGCGACGGGTGGGTCAGAGAGGACAGCGAGATGGAAGTCAGAAAGTTAGGACTGACTGAAAGACAGCAGCTGTAGAGAGGACAGGACCGACACACCTTAAAAGGACAAGAGGCTTCAGTTGATCTGCAGAAAGAAAGCGAAACACACACACGCACACATGCACACATTTACTGGAAGCTGTTCATCCGGTGTTTCATTTTGCACCGAACAATCACTGCTCAGCAATAAAATTAATGTGCGTGTGTGTGTGCATGTGTGTGTGTAAGCTGCTGTTTTCTTGCAGTCAGACATGCAAGAAGAAAAAAAAGTGAGATGGATCGTGGGGTTGCAGAGGGCACGTGTGTTTATACCTATTCGTGCCAAGGGAGAGCGTGTGCATGTGTGTGCGCGCGTGTGTGCATGCCTGTGTGTGTGTGAAGCTGTGACTCTGTCTATCTAATCCTCCATTGTTTATGTGTGTGTCTGCGTGTGTGTACTGCTTAGGCTGGCAGTCTGAGGGATTTGGAGCTCCTGGCAGTATAGGAATTGTGCGTGTGTGCGCGTGCATGTGTGTGTGAACTGGGCGGGTCGTACTAGGGCAGAGATGGCTGGAAAGATAATATTTACTCCGACCCGCCACCTCCACACCCTCCCCCCCCCCACTCCTACCGTGCAATTACAGAAGACTTACAGAAGATGTAACACAAACATCCGTCTCCTCCATCTCTGACGATCTGTCCACCATTTTATTGTTTTAATTTTTTGCTCTTTTTGTTTTTCTTCTGCTGCACATTTTTTAAAAGTCACATTTAGTCTTTCAGATCCTCATCCTGTTCATCAAATGAAACTACTTTAAGACGCTGATGAGACATTTTCTGTGCACACAGTAAGTGCAGGACTGTGGAGGCACTAAGTGATGCTGTAAATGTACTTTTCATTTCTCTCACACTTTAATCTCTGACTGAGTGCATCTGTTAGGATTTGATGTGAGTGATACAACACACATCCTGCAAGTCATTCTTTTCTGTTAAAATAGTCTTTTTTTCACTTTTCCATGCTAATATTCCTCTATTTTATAAATAATAATGTGACATTTTCCATGTTTTTTTGTTGTTTGTTTGTTTTTAGGGTTATGCAGTTTTAGACAAATGGCTAAGTAAACTGTATTTTACTTTTATCTTATGGAGTCTGTATTCATTGGCATAAATACGTCTCAACTGATTGCTTATATAAGATAATACAAGAACTTTATTGATCCCGCAGGAAGTTGCTGTGCCAAGGCTTCAAAATAAAACAACATGCACACGGAATCACACGAGATACTGTATAAAAATAATAGAGAATATAAAAATACCAAGAATTAAGGTCTGAAACAGGTCATAAAATCAAGTCATATAAGACTTTTCCTTGCTGTTTATGAAATGATTTCATTCACTCTGCACAGTTATGTGTTTTTTTTTTTTTTTTTTGCTTTAAAGGCTCTCCTGTTGCACACTCATAAACATACACACCCACACATTGTGCAGGCCAGTGACAGTAACCTAAACTTCAATATAACAAAGCACAGCAGCTGAGGTTAAACCAAGAAAGGGAGGAAAGAGAGAAAAGAGAGAAAAATGAGAGGTGGATAAAGCAAGTGGGAGAACTTCTGGCTTTATAATGTGATATTTGTTTGAAAATCTCGTAGCTTTGATGCAGCAAATGATCGTGGCCTCTTTAAAGAAGAGCCAAAGCTAATGCATGCCTCCTAATTTAGAAAAAGGGAGAATGGGAGATGGAGGAGGGAAGTCCATCTCTGTGCAGCAAGAAGTGGAAAAGGGCCAAACCTCCTGACCTCCAGAAACCTTTCTCCTTTTCTCTCAACCCTTTCTTCCCTCTTCCTCCTCCTCCTCTCTGTCTCTCTGCCCTATCTCCCCAAACCCTGCAATTACAGTAATGAGTGGTTAAGAGAGAGGAGGAGGAGGCAGAGAGAGGCCGAGCGTGGCTTGGAGAGTAGATGTTGGGAGACAAAGGCAGGGAAGAAGAGGAGGAGATTCATCATTGCTTTTATCTGCTATGAGTGTCGCTCATCACGTGAACCCTGTGCCGGTCGGTCAGCGAAGATTAACAGCTGCGGCCAGATGTCAGGACCTGGCGTGCTCTTTGTTTTTGTTCTGACTTTGTGAGAGCGGGTGTGTGGGCTCAGAGGCTGCTCCTCTGCTGACCACCTTCTTGTAATGGAGGCACTGATTGTCCTCTGTCAGCGCCACACTAAAACAAGTCAACTTAAACATGACTTATGATCATCGTCTGCTGCCAAAACCCTACCTTCACACCAGTGCATGACATGACTGCAACATTAAAAATCAGCCACAACATGGATAGTCTTTGCAGGGTGCCGGCAAGGTTCTCAGGGTGGGTTCCCCATTAAGCAGGATGGTAATGTGTGGAGCCTAGTAGGTTTATGCGTGCAAAAATCTTAGTCATGGTGGTTCATAATGGTGACCAAGGATCAGGGTCCTGTGTGGGGGAGTGTGGTGACAGCACATTCACAAAAGGCATCTAATATGCACCATCATGACTTGTGTGTGGAGCGTTTAAAGCAGGACAATCCACGCGCTCCTCATGCCTAGGCTACGGCCCATCACAGTCAATTTGTTAAGGCAACACTTTCAGCAGCATAGCCACGTAATACATTGTACCGTACTATTGCTCTATATCTATAACCACTATCTATTACCAGCTGCCTGCACTGACCAGTCCACATGCTCTCTTCAGTCATCTTACATTTACAATGTGTCATAATTGTCTGCTGGACAAGGGAAGTAAGGTGGATGTGGTCACGATTCTGCACAGAAAACCTTCACCTGTATCCTCTTATGCTGCTTAATGATGTTTCCTCTTCCACAACAAGGCTGAAGCTGATGGTCAAGGTCCAGAAATGTCCAATATAGTTGTTCTTTTTTCTTTTTGGCCTCTGCCTTCTGCAGCGGTTGCCACTGCTAGCAAACATACATGAAAGATTTGGCGATTGTTTCATGCCGAATGCCTTTCCCAACGCAACTTGGGCTCAACCCTGCAGCCTCAGGATTACAAGACCACTTCACTGACCACCAAGCTACCACAGCCTTCTAGAAAAGTCCCATAAAGTATGTGGGAGAATTTAACAAATTGTGACAAGGTCATGGAAACAACTGGCACTGACTTAAACCCGTGGTGGTTGCATTTTTGCTGGTGAGGAATGATCATCTAGCATGTATAGCAACAACATCCTGATGCAGTACCAGTGTTTCCAGTGCAGGGTCCACTGGCATGCACATGAGTATAGTCATAGGATTGTTCTTCTGATAAACTTTAGAAGTACATCTTGTTTTGTTTTTTAATCAATCTCTTGCAAAAATGCATAAATTACCTTTGCAATATGTTCCAATTTGCAATAGCTAAGGAACCTTTATAATAAACTGACCAGTAACTAAATTCATGGACCAGACAGCAATTGTAAAACACATAGAACTTCTCTAAATATCCCAAACATGCCAAAAAAGAAGTTAGATTTCTTATATATTATAGCCTGGAAAGTTGCTTTCAAAACATGGGTATACAGTATTGGCAAACCATGCTAATATTGAGTTTTAAAATTCAGAAAGAATTGATGCAGCTGAATTCCCACACACACCTAAAACTTAAAGATGACTTAGATCAAGATTTATCTGCCAAATGCATAGTGCTGAAGTACAAATGCATAGTACTGTAGTACAAATGTGTAGTGTAGTTTCAGGGTGCTTGTCAGTGGTCTTTTTATGTGTGTTCCCAATATTATAATATCACAATAATGGTACATTTTTGCTGGTTAATAATTCAGTCAGATAAATTCATATTCTGTTTGAGTGTCACTGAACTCCACAGGCTCTCTTCTGTGTCTCTTTGTGTTTCATCACTACGGCATTGTGCAAACAGGCCTAACTCTCTCCAGCTGGTGCCTGAGGCTGTACCACTCAAACAAGCTGAACCATGACGCTGGGATGGAAAAACCTCACTTGTTGGTTACAAGAATTGGTTCTTCGTTTGCTCTGCTTGTTGTGGATTGTTATCACAACCCCACAACCCAGACTGGTTTCCTCCACGTACCCCACCCTTGCTTTCATCTCCCTCTAGAACATCCCTCCCCAAAAAACCATCATGCCTTTGGACTAACATTACATTAATGTTCAGATCCACGTTGTATCCCTTCCTTTTCTCACTGTCCATCAGATTATCTGTCCAACCTTTATAGGGACTACTGTTCTTCAGGGACATGAAATAAAATGCTCCAGTAAGATCCACACTGGGGTTATACAGCCAAACAGAGACAAACATATCCCAACAACAAATACTCGAGCTAAAAGCCTGAGGTCTGTATACCTTTTTGGTTTTTTGTTTTGGCTCCATGCTCTCATTCTGTCGTACACGACTTTCCTCCTAACTTCTCCAACAGACGAAGCTTGTGCCTCCACGTGGGAGTGTGTTTGTCTTTATGTATGAAGTGTTTTTATATTTTTTGCTCCTTCAAAGAGAGTACCTGCTCAGTCTGATGATACTGTGCAGTCACACTTGGGTCTATCTGCGTGATTCTGCCTCACAATGTCTCTCCTTTCCTCCTTTTTTTAAATTCTGCCACTCATTCAGTGTTCTCCTCTGCTTCAAAGCGCTCCTTGAAATAGGCCTTTAATCATAGTTTGGTGTGCGAGTGGCTCTGTGGTTACAAGCTATAAGAGGAGGCCGGGTTGTATTTTTAGCAGAGAGTGAGCAGGGAGGCTGAACACCAAGGCGAGGTTCAGGTCGAGAGCTTTTTAGCCACTTTAAAGCACCAGGTGATGCCCATGCTCCTTCTGTCTAATTTTATATAAAAGTTGGAGATGTTTTATTGAGAGATTTTCAGCTTGACCTGGTTAGACTGAAGCTTTGGGTTTTAGTGAAGCTGTTAAAAACCCTGACAGACTACAACAAAGTGTGCTTATGCTTATATCCAGATGACATATCTCTACAAGTGTGTATGTCTGGTGCGTGGTCAGTATGATGTATATTACAATACATAGCCACCAATCCAATACATAAAAACCACAAAAGTAGGTAAAAAAAATTAACACAACACAATTTAGCCTTTTATCCCGATACATTACGATTGTATGTGAGTATTGATACAACCCATTAAAATTTGATTGTTACATTATGACTAAGCAAATAAATGATTGTATACCAAATATTAAAACTAATGTGTTACCATCCAATAGACAGTTTACAAACAGGTTGTAAATTAAAATACAGTGGCACCTTGGCTTACGAGTCTCCCAACTAACGAGTTTTTCGAGATACGGTCCGTCTCGGACGATTTTCTGCTTTTGAGATGAAAGCTAAAATTCAGGTTACGAGCCAGCTTCAGATACCCCACCGCTAGTTGGTGCAGCGGGCACCACAGAGAACGTTGTAACATCTGCCCAGCATCTCGTGTCTCACTCGTTCACTGTAGGAGGTATCATGCAGTGGAATCATCAGTCTTGTGCTTGCAGTTATTTTGCTAAACTTTGTTTTTTCAAACCAAGCATCCGAAGACAGTGAGTGCAAAGGACATCAAAAAAAGTTCAATACAGAAAGAGAAAGACTGAGACTAAAGACTAAAGGCTAAAGACTGAGAATCTTCACCAACATAGTGCAAAGGACAGTGCGGCGAAGAAGAAGTGAATGATGTGCATTTAGTTATAGAAATAAATGATCAGAAAACATGACCACGGTATGCGTGTAGTTGACTTGGAATAGCAGGTCAAGTGTAGCACTTATAGCATCTGCACCATACTGAAGCAGGAGTCGAAAAAGGCTAAAAATTATTGCAAGAGTTCAAACTCTGCTAGCATCAGATGAGTTTAACTATTTCAGTACCTCAACACTGAGCACCAAAATATATTTCCAAATTTCAAATAATAAAATATGTCAACCTTTTCTTTATGGAATAATAGTCAGTGTTTCCCCAACCATTATCCAAGGAGGGTAGTTACATAGGTAGGAAATTTTGCATATCAAAATTCACCCGCACCCCCCTACCCACACTCAACAGCACCCCCCCAAGGCTAGGATCCTTGGGGAAACACTGGTAGTTGAGGTAGCTGATCCAAATAATCAGGGTGAAGCACCTTTTTGGTGGTTGTTGCTGTTTACCAAGAGGGCTGCGTTTCACCTCTTCAGTGAGCTCTACTAATGAAAAAACAGTACTGACTAACAGCAGAAATGACACCAAGAGAAGAGTTGTCCACTAAAAGAAAAGTCTCTAAGAGATTTAACCGTAACTATACATTTTCGACTTTTCCACTTTTTAACGTGGTTCCCTGTAACGAGCCTGCTTCAGACATTTTACTGAACGTTTAAATGGATCAAATCAAAGAGTTCCAAGATTTTATAAGTCAATGCATGTTAATTTAATCCCAATACTGCATTGGCCCATGGCTACTCCACCATTCTAATTGCATTGTGAGCATGATAGCACAGTTTGTACATTTTCACATCTCTATTGTGAAGCTACTCAAACCCAGGCAGTATTCTTGTCTTGACAGAAAATGTTTTTTAATAAAGATCAAAAATTTGATGTAATGAGAAAAAAAAAACACTTCTAATATTAACAAGCCAGCTTATTATTTGACAGACAATTGTCTTCATGTTGTGGGTTTAAAGGCACATATTTTAGCATACATTTTTAAATTCCGTATTTTGACTTTGATTGCTTTCCACACAGTCACATTCTTTCTCTGCTTGCTTTCCTTTAGTCCTGGATGTGTGCTCATTTGTTAAAAAATCAGCCACATGTTCAAGGCGAGCATTATGCTGTTGCTGTGTTCCATCACTTTCTGGGGCTGATAGCAGACAATTGATCTGGTATCTTTAGAGACAAGAAATGAGTAGATTCACATAAAGCTCGTCACACTGTCAAGGTTTTATTTTCTTGTGCTGCTATTTGACATTCTCTTAATGATGCGACGGTGTCTTTCTGCTGGTGCTTTCATTGAGACATTTTTGTGACACGCAGCGTTGTGTTCGGGTGTGTATCTGAAAATTATACACACATACAGAAGGTGTAGCAGTTGAACTGTTTTGTCATTATGGTATGGTCACGACTAAAAACGAAGCTACAGTTGTTCATAAAACCGACGGCAGTGTTGTAATGTGTATGTGAAATTTCTAAAATAGGGGAAGGATTCAGTAATAAAACTCACACAGCTTCAAAATTAGCTTCTGTTTTGTAATTGGAGCCTGCCTAAACTGTGTACACAATTTTGTTCCACCTCATGTACCACATGTGATGTAAATGAAAGAACCTTCAATCCTTGAATCCTAGTAAGGCAGCCCCCTATTATTATCCACCTGACAAGTGTTTCTTAACTCTATATCTTACTCTTCCGTGAACTTTAATGCAGCCCGAACCAAAATGTGTACCATCACAAATTTTATATCAAAACAACGGGCTCAGCATTGTGATGTCCTGTTATGTTTATTGGCATTTCAAGTTACCAATGAGACGTAATTTGCTAACAAATACACCGTTTTTCTCATTGAAACAAACAATCAGCCACTTTTAGAGATGTTAAGCTAAAATTCGGTGCGGAGGTGGTTGAGAGCAATGTCTAATAAATACTAAAATCAAATAAAAAATTCAAGATGGCCCCCAAAGCTAAATTTAAATGGTTTTAACTCAGCAATTTTTACACATACACAGCTCAAATCTGGTGAGGTTATAGCTGAGAATGCTCCTCATCACATAGGTCTGTCGTGATAAACATTAAATCAATTAATCGCATGATAAATTCAAACGAGGTTGATAATTTTCATTTATCGTCTTTATTGTTTCTTCGTTTGTCTCTCTCTCTTTTTATTGAAGACACTGGATGACAAAAGGCTCAACTCCAGTGCTCTTCACTGACCCTCCCTATCACTTTTTTCTCTTTTCTCTTTAAAATCCAGTTTAACCGTCCAAAATGCACTTTAATGGTCAAATCAGCTGAATTTCAAAAATAGTTTTGCTGCCTCGGTGCTCTGGGAGCGCGTAGAGGGAGGAAAAAAGGAAGGATGAATGCTGCTCATTTTTTCAAAATTTAACAAGAAAAGCACCAAAAACAATTATTTGTTTGCTTGAAATTATAGTAAAGGTGTGTCTCAGTTGACCTTTTTCTCAATAAATGCACTTTATTGGTCAAATTAGCTGCATTTCACCAGGGCAGTGCAGTTGGTTATACTTGCTCCAAGCAGCGAGCAGAATGAAGGTGGGGGCACTATGGCAGGCCGATTGTGTCATTAATAGCTGGGGAAGATTCTCAGTCATCCAGGACATGGTAAATTTAAAAAAATTCAAGACAAAAACAATAAAGTATAATAAAGTCCAGTTATTTTTGTCTTGAACTTTTTTTTGAATTTGTCATTATAGCCACGTTTACCTATTACATGATACAATGGCATGCCTTACTGCTACTACTACTCTGCTGCCATCTAGTGGCTGAAAATGGTACTGTTCCTTTTTTTTCAGTCAGAATGAATGAAAATGGTCATATCTCAGTCAAAAATTTTGTTTATAAATATGGGGAAAAAAATCTATAAATATGTCACTTCGGCACATAAGTCGCAGGGCATGTGAATTATGAAAAAAAAAAGTGACTTATAGGCCAAAATATACGGTAATTTGTGTTGTAGGAAGGTGCTATACAAATAAAGTTTATTATTATTATTATTATTGTATTAGCTTAGCAGCGCTGCTACCAAATACAGTAGCCTCGGTTTGTCCTTTTCAGGTAGAATTGTTTAGGAAAATGTTCATCTTTTTTTATATAAAGTATTATTATGATTTTTTTTAAGTTTACCAATTTCTGTTTATAGAAAATAACTCTTAGATTTTAGCTAGTTGGCTACAAGAATTTTTTATTTAATGAAAACAGCAGTTTTATTCTAAATCATTTGCCCAGCTTAATTAAAGCTTGTGAATGTAACTGGTTTGTAAATTTTGCTCATTCTCAGGCGTGAGACAGGAGACATTTTTGTTGTATCTTATAGCTAGAGCTGTATTAGAGTGCTGCTTGTATTAATTTTAAATGCCTGCTGTACCCTGCTTGTCTTTTTGCTACCTTTTTTATTGTCATTTTATCACAGTTCCACTCTCATTTGAAGACGGATAACTTTTCTGTACAGCAGTTCTCTGTATTTATCCCAGTTGTTCATGTTGCCAACCTTGGTCAGGTCTTCACATTTGTCACTTTGTGTTCTAATTTCTGTGCATTTGCTTTTTTCTTTGTATTTCTTCCATTGTTTGTTGGACTCATTACACCTCCCCTTCGATTTGCTCACAGTTATCTTATTCACACTCTTTTCTTTACATTCTTTTTTTCATCTTCCTACCAAAGCTATTTCCGAGCATCAAAGTCCTTGTAATGTTCCTCAAACTGCCCGTGACTCAAAGCAGTTCACTTGCTACGTCCTTAAAGTGACAGAGAAACCTGGAAACACTCTTGGTTTGAAGATGTTAATGGGATTCAGATGTCTGCAGCAGAATCAGTTCAGGGCTGCTCTTTCTATGTGTTTCTACTTTAAGTTATTGGTACATCTCGTGATTCATCTTCTCTTGTTTTTGTTCTTGTCAGTTTCTGTTCAGTCAGAACAACAGATGTCTTTTATCAAACCTGCATGTCTAAAATCTCTCTAATGCTCTTTCCACTAAATCTCACGCACACACTTGCTAACCTGAACACAAACATTGATGACCCACAGCTGTGGCCACTCGTGTAGCAGTTAAATACACAAACCCACACTGATGCAGATTACAACCTCTCACACACTCGAGCTCAAGCACACACACACACACACACGACACGTTGCCTTGGGGCTGACACAGTGCGGTGGCAGATGGCGAGTGTGTCTTGCACGTATTGCTTCTTAATGACAGAGCTCATGTGATCACTTGGAAAACGCCACTCGGAGCAGAACTCTCCCTCGGCTGGTGCAGAGATGTTGGAGTCACCGAGCAGGTACCCCCCAGAGAGCCGTTGAGGAGCGCATGCAAGCGAGCGTGCAAGTGCAGCAGGGCTTTCAGCGCACGCAGGAACCGCACCGGTGTTGGTACGTGTGTGCAGATGTGCACTGATGTGTGTGTGTGTCTCAGTGGTACATCTCTAGAGTTTGTGTGGAGCGCAGCAGATGTGCTTGGTTCCCCCCTGAGGATGCTGCCTCTCTCTTCACTCGCTCTCATCGTGCTTCCTCATCCGCACATGCCCTCCAATGTTTATACGCCACCGCTCTTCAGATAATAAGCTGACTTCAGTACTTATCCCCTTCCTTCATTTGGTTTTTCGGCCCATCCTCTCCTTCCATTCCTCTGTGGGTGCCAGTTTTTTATTTTCATTTATTTTAGTAAACCTCAGCCGGCTTGTAGAGTTCAGCGCTGTTTCAGGGGGTGTGTGTGGAGACTCAGTGCGCTGGAAATGCTTTCTGCAAATAATTCACGCTGCATTACTTTCTGTGTACAGGAAAAGGTCAAAAGTTTAAACCCACCTTTTCATTCAGAACACGTTGGGGGATGTTTTCAGAGTTTGTCTCAGAGGTTTCTGACTGAATCCAAAAAGCAAAGGAGACAATGCAGAAATCAACCCTTTGCTGTGCTGTTAGCTTTAGTGCTGCATGGGAGTTTGCTGCAGTTTGTCGTGAACATTTACATGGAAATTATTATATTAACCTTGGGTTGCAAGGTTATTTTAGAATTTGTAGTGGAAAATGTTTTGTATTTTTATTGTATCTAGATTTTTGAATTGTTCATATTTTAATGTTTAGTTTTTATTATATGAATTTGGAAGTTGTAAGTTGATTACATGACTATGTAGGCAGGAATACATAGGTATTCTTACTGTATTTTGATTAATAAATTGTATGTATTTTAATACGTAGAAATGCCCAACCAGGGACTGGAGTTGCAAATTAGCTATAGCTATAAACTGTTTGTGCAACACATCAGTCCCAGACCTGTTCTGTTCCATGTTTTTGTGCATTGTCCCTGTCAAATAAACTAATAAATAAAATAAAATAAATAAATCTGTGCACGTGCTGTTTTATTTATGATGTCCTGTGTTTGCTTAATATCATAAGTGGATATTTTACTTGCTTAGTCTGTTCAAAGCTAGCCTTAATATCCAGATTGATGTCAAGAAATAGAAAAACAATAGTTCTCTTTTTAGGGTTTCCTGATATCTCCAGTCCAAACTGCTTAACAGAAGGTTTCATTAAAAACATTCATGTTGCACCTCTTGAGTATATTCTGTGGACTGAGTGGTCTTTCAAGGTGCTGAGGGATTGTTGTGTAGAATTTTATTTTTGATTTGTCAAGTATTTTGCAATGTTGCCCAAAAATTATATAACGCCAACAAAGCAAAATTACATTTATTTGTGGTTCATGTGTGGCTATAAATATTAACATGCACAGTGTCTTACAGACCTGATGATTTAGGCTTCTTACACATCACTCATATTTATTTTAATTTATTTTTTGTCCCCTGTTGTGAAGAGATGAGGGAGAATTGCAAAAACATTTGTCTGCCCGTCTATGCATGTTGTGAGTATTAAAACTTGAAAAATAACAAATGTACCGACTTCCATTTTAGTATGTGGCTGCATCTAGCAGTAAGGAAGGTCACCATTGAATATTGAGTTGCCATGTCAAAATCCAAGATGGCCACCCACAGTCATATACAGGTAGTCATCGACTTACGACGTAGATCTGTTCTCACGCGGCATTGTAAACCGAATTTGACGTAAGTCAGAACGTACGTAAATACATGTGACGTACCTGTTTTACCAAGCGTGTAAACCGATTTTCGACGTAAGTCCATGGTGATGGCCTTCCTTTTCCTCGATGCACTGTCATCAGAAGAGTTCTCCTTGCGTTTTGGGAGTCATAATGAAGGGCTAATGAAGAGCTAATGGCCTACTGGGATGCTAGTGACGCCGTCCTCTTCCGTACAGTTCTGTATTCCTCCGCTGCTGCACCGCGTACTGTATTCTTCCGCCGCTACGCGACTGCGTTATGACGTTTAACGTCATAAAACCAACGTAAAAACCGACGTAAAACCGACGTAACCGCGTAACGTGAATAAGGGAGATGCGTTGCAACGTCGAAACGTCGAAAGACGAGACCGTCGTAACCCGAGGACTTCCTTGCACATTTTTCCTGTATCTGGACTGTACTTAAGTTAAATATAGGTACTTTTGGCTTTTACTCTACTACATTTTACATGAAGTATCTGTACTTTCTACTATACTACATTTCTACAATGCATTGCGTTACAAGTTGCATCCATGTTGCAGTTTTTTGATTTGTTTGTTAGTTTGAAAGTTACCAAGGTGAGAGGGGAGTTGGTCCATTGAATCACTGCAAAGTGGGCAGGTGAGGTTAGACCCGCCTTCAAGAAGAGCTGGACCAGTTATGTATATTCTAGTATATATTTGTATGTCATTGAGCTGGACGCACCCACAGCACCAACACACCCAAACTGGATTCCACCATGGAGAGCCAGCAAGAAAATACGTGCCACCCATGGCCTTATTGAAAGATTATTGGTTATTGATTATTCAGTACAGCAGGACAGATTCTCTCTCCCAAAAGAGCCAGACTGGACTCCAAAAACTTTGAAAACCAGCTTTTTCTGAATTTGAACAATACATTCTTGCTGCACTATTAAAATGTGTCCGTTTGTGGTATGTTAGGACATATCACATCATAAAGTTTGCTGACGACTCGGTTATTGTGTCTTTATTTAATGGCAATGTTCCGACAGGCCAAGAAAATGTTCTGCAGGACCTTTTGGTGCGGTGCCAGTCGTCTTTACTGCACACAGATGCATCAAAAACAAAAGTGATGAACATAGACTTTAGGAATGTTTCTGCCCCTCTCCCTCCTATTACCATCAAGGGTCAGGTAGTGGAAGAGGTGCAAGAATACAAATACTTGGATGTAATGATGGACAAAAAAAAAAAAAAAAAAAACCAACGACATTTGAGTCCCAGGCGGCTGGAATGTGTCAGAAAGCCCACCAGAGGATGCATTTCCTCTGGAAGTTGAGGAGCTTATATGTTTGCATTTTTATGAAAATGTTTTACAGCTGTTTTATTGAATCTGTCTTCACTTTTTTCATTTCTCTGCTACAAAGTAGTTTGAGTTGTTGAACTAATGTAATAGCTTACAGGGCGTTATCAAAGAATGCGGAAAATTATAGGGAGTCAACTGAATGACATTATGGACCTGTTTGAGTCCAGATCAGTATCCAAAGCAAAAAAAAAAAGAATCTTGGCAGATTCCACTCATCCTCTACACACGGTTCAATCTTCTTCCTTCAGGAAGAAGCTATGACCTATAGGTGTAGCACAAACAGATTAAAGAACTCTTTCATCCCCACAGTCATTGGCTTTTTAAACAAAATATAATTTAAGGCCTTATTGCAATTGAATTATCCCAGTCCAACTCTTTTTTTAATCTCTTCTTTTAGTAATGTTTTTATGTATTTTAATCTTGTTTTGAATGTACATTTTTATGCTGTTTTTATTAATTCGGTCATGTTTAAAGTTAGCATGAATGTGCTGGCTGTCATCACCACCACTACTTACTGTAAATGAATTGCCCTTCGGGGACCTAATACAGAGAAGTGA
>JARVGQ010001777.1:30985097-30995654 GCA_031762355.1 Hypsolebias martinsi | reverse complement strand
GGGATGAAGAAGGGGAATTTAATACATTGGTGTCGCATACAAAACAGTCCGGCGCCGGGAAGTTTATTGTGCGGCACTGTGCTTGCGTACGCGGTCGTAAAATTTGAGCTTTGCACGTACATGCCCTGTGGGGCTACGCATCTGCCTCTGCGTACGGACAGCGTAGAGCGGCGTACGGCCGTACGCAGAGCTATACTGGGGGCTTAAGAATACTCATGTTCGTAAATGAGGCAAAGTGGCTATTACGAGTGGGATGAACTATTTTTAGATGAAATGCAGACATGGAAGATTCTGAATCGATTTTCAAATGTCAAAAGTTATCTTTGTTAATGTTAATCTGTGCTGCCATTTTAGAAGTCAGCACAGTGTTTGTGGTCAGGGCTGTTTGTCCTGGTAGAGTTACTGCCGCTTTCTTTACATTAAAAATGTTGCAGCAAAACATCTTTTTTTTTTTTTTCATCTTTTCTTTTCTGAAACATAAAATATATATATATATGGTAGACACCCTGATGCATGCTCAATAATCCATACCTGCCTTTAATAATGACATTAAATTTGCTTGAACTGTGCATTGTCTTGTGATAAACACAATGCTAATTCTGTTAGCTTTTCTGTGGTGTTTTTAAAGTTCAGATAGTCCATCCATCATCTTCCTTGTATTTTGAAGCCGGGTCACGTGGGCAGCAGTTTGAGCAGGGAGGCTCAGACATCTCTTTCCACAATCAGCTGTTCCAGCTTTTCTGGCAGGGACCCCAAGGTGTTCCCAGGCCAACAGACGTAGTCTCTCTAGTATGTCCTGGGTCTTCCCCGGGGTCTCCTCCCAGTCGGACATGCTCGAAGCACCTCATGTAAATAGTATTGTTGCTAATTGTCGCTCTACTGTGATTAGTAGTGTTTTTGACCTACAGTGTTTTATTGTGCACCTTTTATTGAACATGAAAACACAAACTGGTGTTTATGCAAAAAAAAAAAAACATAGTTGTTTAAGTTTAACGCTAATTCAAATGCTCCAGTAGTTGTTTTCTAATCACACTGCAGCTGTCTGAATCATAATATAATTAAACATGTTTAATGTTTTTTAATCGTAGTGGCTATAGGTGCAGTTATGATCAAATGATTCATTTTTATGAAAAAGTACACTTGTCAGTGCGCTGTCTGTGCTGGTTAGATGAAGCAGTGATGAATGTGTTTCTGTTGGAGGTCGGAGGCTGCTGTAAGGACGGTGTGCTGGTCGTGGGCACCCAAGATAAAGCTCCCATGTTAATGACCTCCCTGGGTTGGGAGGAGACAAGGACAACAGCAAAGCTTTCTGATTCTGTCGTCGCCTTTTATTCATTTTCTTCTCTCCTACATTACTACTCCTTATTTAAAAAGATCCAGTAATATTCTCTCTTCTCCTCGTTCTGTCCCTTCTGAATAAGAAAAGTCAACATGAAAATGAAAACTGGGCCACGATCTGTTGTGTCTATAACTAATCAACCCCATGTACAGTGTCAGATAAAGCAACATGTGGCCACTGTGTACATTTAGACAATGACAACAAAAAGCTTGGCTGTGCATGTTTGTCCTGATGGTGCTGCAGGACTTCAGAACTGTGTTTGGCTGCACTGAAGTGGGTGTGTCACTGTCAGGTTGTTCTCACCTGTTGTTGCTGGCTGGGTGTGCAGCTCTAAAGGAAACTGTTCCTTGTAAAACAGGTTTGATGAATGCAGCTGAGACACTGTTTGAATGTTTCCTAGTCAGTGTAGCTAGTTGCCAACAGTCACCACAAGACATGTCTTTCTGGCTTTAGGAAAAATGCTGCTCCTACAAATGGTTAAGTTTGAGGGGAGATAAAGAGCTCATGCCAGAACGGTCCAGGCTCTGGCTTAAAATAGATCAGTGCACGCACACATGCACCTTGAGTAAAATGTCGGCCGTGACACTGAAGTCAAACTGTCCGCTGCTGGGAGAAATTTCCAGAGCGTCGCTGTGGTGAAGCAGCGCTCTTTGTAACGAGTGAGTCTGAGGATGGAAAAGGGTGAAAGAACAGCTCTGGGGAGGATTGTGAAGATCGTGTTTTGCAGTTCTAATATCCTGTCACAGGAGGAGGATTAGCTTTTCATTTTTTAGTGTCTGCTGGGGATTCATTTACAGTGGCAGCTAGGAACTGAAGTCTCACTGTAGCCCGTGTTCATGAAAGGCGACGCTCTCCGGCTCTCAGCTTGTGTTTCCTCGGGTGCTCGCAGTGCACGTGCTCCCAGCTGACCTCCTCTGGCGGGGAAGGGGTTAAGCGTCAGGAATGATTGAGGTGTTTGTTGGTCGTCCGGCTGCTCGGACAACTGCTGCTGCAGATTCTCTTTATGCTTTCCATATCTTTCTCTTTTGTCCTCTGGATTATTATTTTGTCCCTCGCTCTTTTTCCACATCTCCTCTCCTCCTCCTCTCCTTCTTTCTTGTTTTTTAACTTTCATTTGTCATCAGCGCCTTTGTTTTTTTGTAGTGATGTGTTGTTCTTATTAGCAGCCCAGTAATGGATCTCACTCTGTATTTTTTCTGTTATTAACAAATTAACCTTTAGCTTGTACCTTTTTCCACTGCTAAGCCTTTACACGTCTCTGCTTATCCTTCTCTCTCCTCACCTCTTTTTCTTTACAACCCTCCCCTCTGTGTTTACCTCGTACTCCCCCCGCCACCTCCTCTCTTTTCCTTTTTGTTTCTGTGTTTCTCAGGCGTTGCGCTGCGTTGGGTGGGTGGGTGGTGTCAGGGGTGTTGGAAGCAGCCTGAGTCAGAAGGAAATGAACCCAATAAATCAAACTCTTGTCCCCGTCTCCTCCCAGCCAGGAAAACCTGCATACCTGGCTCTGCGCAGCTGCACCGTTGTTTCAGCAAACCTTAGAAAGGCAACATACTCCAGTGTTTATATTTTTGTTGTTGGGTACCTTCTCATTAACAGGCAGCAGGCGGCAATTTCACCACTTACTCTGACTGATAATATGGTTTTTTTTTTTCCTTTGGAGCCAATCGACGCGCCGGCGTGTGATCGTCACATGACCGATGTTACCGTAGTTGCTGTAGTGTGAAAGACATCCGCTCAGTGACTCCATTTTAATTTGTCAAAAGTACAGACTTAAGCTACACAAAAGTTTTTAAATCATCTTGATAGGCCAAGTAAGACCAGAGTTACAATAAATAATCCACACCACATCTTTTTCTGAAAATTATCCTATCTGAAGCGTATTAGAGCGAGAGGCTGCGGCAAAGACGGACAGTCTCAGGGACAAAACACCCCATCACCCTCCACTTTCTCCTCCAAGATATATTTTTATTTTAGACTGAGATGGCTCTAAAAGACTATTTTTTTATTTTATTGTTTTAATATTTAAATTTAGTAATTTGAAGCAGTTAAATAAGATGGTTGATTTTCTCCCTGCGGAACATGAAGTCATAAAGTTAAAGGGTTAAAACCGTCTTACTCAAATGTTCACAATATGATGCTTTTGATGGGAATCAGATTTCATGATTGTGTCTAGTTACAGAAAACAAAGTGAAGTTTTTGTGCTGCATGTATTTAGCTGGGACTTCTGCAAGATAAAGACTCAGGACAAATTCATTGTGAAATAATTATTTTAGATTCTTGAAAACGTATTCTCACACTCTACAAAATTGATTGAAAGTTGCCGCTGATTATGACTTCATAACTCTTTCATGACTGTGATGCTCCTAAGATATTTTCATCAGTGATCAATGTTTAAACTGTTGGTTCACCAACATTTTCACTGCACAGAACATCTGTACGTTGATGTTGGGAAATGACTCCAGCCTCCTACTCTGAGCCGTTTTCCTACTACTCAAAATGTTATTGAGAATGCTGACGAGTGCATTTTAAGCATTGTTTTTAGTTGTATTGAAGACCAACAGACTTGTTTCAAGTTGCAAATCATCACAGATTTGTCAAAGTCTACGCCTGCAGGCCAAATATGGTCCTTGTTAACATCTGGCACTCCAAGATGATATTTTAAAGTAAAATATTTTTAAATAAATACTTTTTGTGACAGTTGATGAACTTTGACGCCAGTACAAAGGTGTGATTTTTCAGTAATCTTTAATTTTGACATGGAAAAAGTGATGGAGAATGTCAAATGAGACAATCAAATTACTGTTGATGAACCTTCAATTAAGAAAACATTGGTATTGACTAGGGGTGTAACTTACACTAAAATCACATTTTGGTTCAGTTTCAGGGAGGGCTCGGTTCAGTTAATTTTCGGTACAAAAAAATTGGGAAATGACTCCAAATAACTAGACGGCTAAAGCGTTAGCCATCTTGTTAACCGCTAAGGACCGTGTCTTTAGCGAAATGATAAATTGGTGCTGCTATATTAATGTTGCGCTTCCTCTCTGTGTTCCTCTAAAAGGCACAAAGCATGGCTAAATAAATGAGCTCTGAACAGTGGTTTATTTCTGTCGGGCCTGTAGCTTCAAGCTTCCAAGTGGAGGATCACTACAGCAGTTTCACACATACTGACTAACTAACGTGACGGAAGCGCAGCTGAATGGACTGTACTTATACAGCTCCTTTCTATCTTATCAAGTCACTCAAATCTCTTTACAACACTATATGTACCTCATTTACCCATTCATACAATCTACTAGACGTGTACAAAGAATAATCAGAGCTTTATCACATTCATACACTGATGGGACACATCAGAGGCAATGAGGGGTTCAGTGTTTTGCCCAGGGACACTTCAACATGTGACTGCTGGTGGAATCAAAACCCCAACTCTCCAATGGAGGACACCTGCTCTAGCCTCTCAACTACAGCTGCCCCCAGCTGAAGAGGATTATTTAATAATATATGTAAATAGATGTCTAAAAAAATAAACTATTTAATAGCTTATATGTAGTTTATTTTTTAGGCATTTATTTTGTACAGTTACAGCTGTTAATAAATATGCCTGCATGACAATTGAGACAAAACTTTGACTCAAATATATTTTTATTACTTTATGGAAAGAAAAAATATTGATATACAGTGTATATCATATATTGCAATTTTTGTAAATATCAAGGTATTAATTTTGGTCCATATCGCCCAGCCCTACAAGCCAAGTGGCTATTAATGGATATTATGGCTTGCCATAGCGACGTGTGAACCCTGACTGTGGGCGTAACCACGTATGTGCTGCAAGTTGCCTCACTGGCATTGGCTGCCAATCACTGAAACTTAGCACTGAAAGATGAGACGTATTTTGATACTTACACCGACCGAAGCATTTCAGTTGGTACCATAAAAGAACCGAAGTTTGGTACTCAGCCCTAAACACCATGTCAGCTGGGCTAAGAGTAGACCCACACCAGCTTTGTGCCTCTCACCATGGGCAACTCCTGAGTGGAATAAGGTCTTGCCCCTCTCAAGGAGATTGGCTCCAGAGCCCATGCTGTGCATCAAGTTGAACCCAACTATATCTAGTCGGTACTTCTCAACCTCACGCACAAGCTAAAGCTCTTTCCCTGCCAGAGAGATTGCATTCCATGTCCCAAGAACCAGCTTTGTTAAGCCAGGGTCATATCACCAAGGCCTCCGCATTCAGTCAGTGCCCATGACATCATGCACCTAACTCATATGGCCCCTCCTGCAGGTGGTGGGCCCACAGGACGGCAAACCCATGTTACTCATTTGGGCTGAGCCTGACCAGGTCTCATGGGTGGAGAACCGGTTACTAGGCACTCACTGATGAACCCCTCCCCCAGACCTGGCTCCAGGGTGGGCCTCTGTAACCCACATCTGGGCAAGGGACACTGAGCTCATTGTTTTTTTTTTTGTCCATACGAGTTTTCTGAATCACTCTTTGGCCTGTCACCTAGGACCAATCTGCCTTGGGAGACCCTACCATGGACACTTGTAATTGTCCCTGACAGCATAGCTCTTAGGATCATTCAGGCGCACAAACTCCTCCAACACAATAAGATGGTGATTCAAGGAGGAGCTGATCACATATTGCTTTAAAACTTGTGCGGAGTGCAGGACAAAGCACACACTGATTCGTCAACATGTTCGCTTTTGTTCTGTCTTATTTATTCATTCAACCTTTATTTATACAGGTTACTCCCATTTATATCATCATTAAAAAACAACTAACAATAAATTTTATATAAATTTTTATTATACCTTTTAATATAATTATTATGAAGCAAAGTATAATGTTTATTAAGAAGAAATGGTAATTAAATTTCTGTTTTTAATTACATGCACGTTAATAAAGAATCATAAAAAATATGAAATTGTTACATTTTTGTCCAAATTATTCATGCTGCCAAAATCTCAAACTGTTTGGTGTTACCTGTGGGTTTGTCGTAAATTGTGTTATGTTTTCAACAAAAATTAAACAATTTAAGTGACTATTAGAAAAAAATTTGCGTAAAATGGCACACATTATCTACTTGAATGCAGGGTTGAGCGATATGGTCAGTGTTATAGGTATTTCTGCTGGGATGGTGTAGTCAGGTTCTATTGGGGCAGTGAATGAGACAGGCAGCAGGGTGTAACTTCATGAGGAAGACCAGCTCATATACAGGTGCTGGTCATCAAATTAGAATATCATGAAAAAGTTGATTTATTTCAGTAATTTCAGTCAAAAAGTGAAACTTGTATATTCATTCATTCAACCTTTATTTATACAGGCTAGCCTCGTTGAGCCACGGGGACTCATTTACAAGAGGGACCTGTTGCACAGACACCTAGGGTCAATTTAGAGTTACCAATCAGCCTAACATGCATGTTTTTGGACGTTATATAAAGTTTATTCCACCCACTTCTTTTATACTTTTTTACTTTTATGTATGTACTTTTTGCCACACAAGCAGATTCAGTTCATTAAAAATTGTCCTGTAGTAAAACACAGTGGCATACATAAAGCATAAATGATAAATGGTGTGGGTTTTTTAATTCCCTTCCATGAATTTGATTAGTTTTATTAGATCATATCTTTTTTATTCAGACTATTTCGTGGTTTTACCCAAATCAATGAAAGTTCTGTGGCTTGTTTCAAATGTTTGAGATTTTAAAAGCTCCAGTGAATTGAAAGTGATGTTAACAGTTCTTCATACATCTTAAAAAATGCTTGTAATTCAGCAACCGCTCGTTTTATTTTCAAGGTGAATCTCGTATCGATGGTTCATGTGGACTTTATGACTACGGTAAATGTTTTTTTTTTTTTCCTCATGTTCATACAACAGTTTTTTCAACAGGCTGCTTGTTTCAAACATCAACACATCTGCTGTTTGTTGGTTCATTTGAAAATCGAGCAAAATTATTAAAGTGAAGGAAAACATATCAAGGACACCACAGCTCAACAATATGACACAACGTTTCAAACTTGTCATGTGTTTTTCCCCAAATTAAAAGCAATCCATGTAATGTGGGAACAAGGTTTACATTTTCCACTGGAAAGAAACACTTCCAAGCTCTAACTAGGTTTTTTTTTTTTTTTTTTTTTTAAGTTTTGCAAAAATTGTATGTATTTCAGCTGCTTCAAATGTTATCAGCCATTAATTGACCATTATCACTATTATTAATTATCATCCCTGTCGTGTTCAGACTGTCCATCCTCTTATCCCCCTTACCCCTGACCCTATTATCAGCGATAAGAATGTACCTTTAAACCTACTAGGAGGTGCAGGAGGGACAGTCTGAATGCAACCTATGAGGATGATAACAACTAATAGCCATTTAGTGGTTGATAACATTTGAAGCTGATGTTTATTTTATGTGATAACATTTTGGAGGTAAGTAAAAAAACAAAGAAAATGTGAATGAAAAATCGTTCTCATGTTATTCTTGATAAAGACTAGAAAGTTGTTGAACCAGCTTAAAAGGGAACTCTGAAAGCAGATAATTAAATTACAGAGGTCACAGCTCAATTTGAAGTTCTGACCTCCAATTCTGGGAAACTTCAAACCATTAATCAAATTATTGCTCAACAAGATAATAAATCTGCCTGTTTGGGTCAGAGATCATGGCTCAGTTCCCGGAAATGATCATAAAATGCCATTTTAGCGACAATTTAACTTTATTTTCTTGTTTTTTGATTTGATCATTTTTCTAACATTATTTTAGGGAGTCCTTCCAGTATAACACCAGTCATCTGTTTCTAAGTGTATCCCAGCTTTAAGAATAACATTCTGCTTTAATGTTGATATTCTAACATTATTAATCACAATATGTTTTAAACCAGAGGTGATAAAAACCTGCTTTATTTTTTTATACTTAAAAAGTATTCTATTTAGAAGGTTATGCTCTATTTAGGTAAAAACAGTTCTTTTTTTCCCCCTTTGGTAGTAGCTAATTAATTTTTCCTGCAGTCAGAGTTACAGTTTTCCCACGCCGGTTCTGTGTGCAAACAGAACCAGCTTTGTTGTTTTACGTGACAATTTTATAACTTCAAAGTGACGAGAACGTCTGCTGTTTGCTTTTTTCTTTTTTTAAAATGCATCAAAGTCAGCATTGTGCCAGACAATTATCAGAAAGTAAATTCTAATAATTTTATGTTTTCTCTTGTCATTTGGAAATGTTTTCCTGTTTGATCAAAACTTCAGTTTTTATCCTTGTTGCTATTTATTACTGTATATTTCTATGTAACAGAAATAATTTAGGTTGAAGCCTGGACGTTACAATAATCTTCAGTGCTGTTGATAAATTTGTGTTTGAGCAACTTATAATGTCTCATTACAAAAAAAATAATAATAATTAATGTTAGAGATTTAAACTAAGAGCATCTTACAAAGAGAAAAAGTAGCTTTGGTTAAAGCGTGGAAAAAAGTTGTGCATGCGATACTTCAAAATGTTGAATGATCTGTTGTGAATTACCGTATTTTTCAGACTATAAGGTGCACTTAAAATCCTTAAATTTTCTCAAAAATTGACAGTGCGCCTTATGTATTAATTCTGGTTGTGCCTACTGACCTCGAACTGATTTTATGTGGTACAACTGAACAATGTTGAGCGATATTGTGAATGAGTTGAATAAACTTTGACTTATCTGAATGATTTGTTTCGCTTAATGCGTCTTATAATCTGGTACGCCTTGTGTATGAATTGAATTACGCCGCTCAAGTTGGCTGCATGTTGAAGTTGCTCTCTTACATATATTCTGAGATTTTGCTTTAGAAAACTTTAATTACCGTACTCATTTTTCTTTTTTCCCCTAGATGTAAATGGCCTTTTCCGGCTGATTACTTATCAGTTGCTGTGCTGCTGGAAGGATTTTTACTGAAACCTTTTTTATATTTGGACATTTGATTTGAAGTGTAACCATAACAACAAGGTGGTTTTCTACAACTGGGAGCTGCTGATTAACATCTCAAAAGCTCAAAAATACATCAACTACAGCCCCAAATCCTAAATGAGTTGAAAAGGAGGTGCCACGGATGCATTCCCGTCTACCTTGAGGCAGCGCTTGAGTGCCTGACCGCAGGGATCTTGGAGGTAGCGGGAAACGCGGCTCCTGACAGCTGGAGGACCGAGGTCGTTCCCTGGCACATGCAGTTAATCTGCTGGGAGCCAGCGCTCGGGGAGGAGTTCTGCCCCGTATTCAGGCAGTCCTGCTGCCCAAGAAGTCTGCAGGGTCTGGGTGGATGGATCGGCATCTGCAGCCAGTTTCTTCTTCGGATCCGCTTTTGGAAGGACTGTTACCAGAGATCCTTCCTGCCCAAAACCATCAGCATCTATAACAACTCTAATGAAACCAGGATGAGCTACAACGACAATTAATTTCCCTTTGGGATTAATAAAGTATTTTTGAATTGAGATTGAATTGCGCCTTATGATCCAGTGTGACTTATAGTCCGAAAAATACGGTATACAGTACTCATCACCAATTTTTTGTTCAAAATATGCAAAACTGACCAAATTAAGGGCATTTTCATCTTCACAAGCACACAATCCTGTTTTATTTTCTGCTCTCACACCTGAATTAAAAGACACTGGGGCTTATTCCTCGCTCTTTGTGCCAGTGGATGTGTCTTCACATTCAAGCAGCTGAATTTAAACACGAAGCCGAACAAAAGACAGAAGAAGGCTGCGAGAGAGAAGTGTGAAAGTTTGAACACACTCACCGCCAGCAGGTTGGCGTTATCTCCAGCGCTGTAATTTGACTAATTTGGCTCCGTCATCTGTCTGCCTCCTGCGCCGTCTGTGTTCACAAGTGTGTGTACATATCTACATACATGTGTGTGTGTGTGTGTGCATTTTTAGCATTTGGTGATAAGAGCTTCACTGGAGAAAATAGCATAGCGTGAGTGAAATGTGTTGGGGAGGTGTTTAATCACCATCAACACAAATCTCTCACACACAAGATAATATTAGAAAAAGAGATGCAGGAAAAACTCAGCGTTGTTTCAGAACATAAAAGCTGAATGATGTCAAATTAAAACTGTTAATGTTTAAACTAACTCCAGTCCTAGAACCGTTTAAAGGCCTTGTTTTGTGTCACGACACAGTCAGAGCCGGACTCCTGGATCTGCTGACTTTTAGTCGCTCAGTTTGTGTTAAGAGGACGGCGACGGCGCTCGCTG
>JARVGQ010001777.1:30936504-30952444 GCA_031762355.1 Hypsolebias martinsi | reverse complement strand
CAGCCCCCACCACCCCCACCACCTTCCAACACACCCAGCTGTGGCATCAAGTCCCCTCAGAGCTGCGGGGTCATTGAGCGGCCTCCCAGCACCAACCAGCAGCCCCAGTCCCAGAAGAAGGTTCCCCAACAGCCTCCTCAGCAGCAGCAACAAGCCCCCAACTCTCAGCCCCCGTCCTCTGCCCCTCCACCGCCACAGCAGCAGGCTCTGTCACAGTGCAGCATGGGCAATGGCTTTGCCTCCACGCCCATGATCATGGAGATCCCAGAGAGCGGGGGTGGAGGAGGGGGCCGTACTCTCTATGAGCGTATGGGTCAGGACTTTGGCACAGGGAGCTACCCCCAGTCTACTGCGACCTTCAGCTTGGCCAAACTCCAACAGCTTACCAACACTATCATGGACCCTCACGCCATGCCATACTCTCACTCTGCCGCCGTCACCTCCTACGCCACCAGCGTGTCCTTGTCCAACCCTGGACTGGCCCCTTCCCCCCACACATCTCTTCCTCAGGGCCAGCCCACCATGACCTCACCTCCCAACCTGAGCTCTGGCTCCATGAACCTGGGCTCGCTGCAACTGCAGTGCAACATGCCCGCCACCAACATCAGTCTGGGACCCCCCCACACTCAGAGGCTGCAGGGACAGATGGCTACAGTCAAGGGCCACATCGCCATCCGATCTAAAGCTACTCAGCAGCTGGCCCCGGCCCCACACCAACAGCAGCTTTACGGCCGCAGTTCAGGGGCTGTAGCCATGCAGGGCACCCCTCGCACCTTAGCGGTACAGCGCGGTATGATGCCAAACCTCATGCCCACGCCGGCGCCCTACAACTCCATGAACATGACGCCTCTGAACGCCATGTCGGCCGGCTATCGCATGCCCCAAACCATGATGAACAGCGGCTATCACAGCAACCCCGCGTACATGAACCAGCCAGCTCAGTACCCCATGCAGATGCAGATGGGCATGATGGGAGGGCAGGGTTACCCACAACAGCCAATGCAGCCCAATCACCATGGCAACATGATGTACACTGGCCCTTCCCATCACAGCTACGCTGGAGTCCCAAAGCAGTCACCTTACATGAGCAGATGAGCAACGAAGAACCGATGTGGGAGACGTTGGGCTAGAGTTACTGCTCGCTGTGTTCTACATGTCCAGTACTCCTTCTACCTTATCCAGTGCCTCGGCAGGCACCTGGGGGTGTAGGGGATCGGAAACGGAGCATGATTGGGTTTCCTGTTTTCTGTGTTGTCCTATGTCCTGATTTTATCGGGGCTTGCTTCCCCCATCCCCTGCAGTTTGGGGCTGGACGAGCACATGGACCTCAGTGCTGCATCGGTCTTCTGATGTGGTTCACACAGGAGCATCCTTTTTATGATGCAGCACAGAAGTGGAGGACAAGAACGACCAGGAAACGACACAGAAGGACAGTTCAGGAATACCTTGCTCTGTCAGACTGCTGACCATGAGAACAGTGGTTAACTGAATATATCCAACCATGCACACAATCTTTGAATTATTATAGGAAGCCTTACATTGAAAAAAGACGTTACATGTTGTAGGCGGACTGTTTTTGTTAATATAATGTCTTATTTTTGTTGTCGCTGTTTTTGTTGTTTTTATTTTTTATTTTTGGAATACTCATGTGCAGTCCAACCTCTTGTATGCTTTGGTCTTTATATGTGTGGAATTCTGAAAATGGCGAGACGCCCTCCTGCTCATTGAGAAACTCGAGCATCTCTGAGGTGCTGCTTGGTCAGGCAGCTTCTTTTTATTTTAATTTTTTTTTTTCATTTTTCCCATGTTCCAGAAGAGCCTGAGAGCAGGGCGATCGGACGTCGGAGGTGGCGTTGAGCCGTTTCCAGAGTCTCCGTCTTCCCAGATGGACAAGTGTTGTACCAAAAACACGGCGAAGACAAAGAAGAAACTAGCGTGTTACTATTATATATCCATAAACGAAACGAGTAGCATTATTTTTTAGTTCGCTGCCACTTTGAAACATTTAGATGTAAATATTCTGGTACTTCCCAATACACACACAGGCAGTCGCACATAAAAACACACTGAGTAGCTGTTGCCAATCGGTGGCGAGCTCAGGACAGTCCAACATTCAGCTCTTTCTGTCCACACTCCAGTGACAGACGGCGTACAGCGTCCGTCTTTTTTAGAGAATGCAGAGCAGACGGTTGAGTCTTCTGGAACCGCTCCAAGTCGGTTCGTTTTAGCTGCCGCGCCTCCTCGAGTGTTAGTGGTCCAAACTGTTTGAGGGGACGGCGTTTGACTGATGTTTTGGTAAAACTGTAATTCTATTTTTTTGTTTGTTCAAAACTCTGCACTCCCATTGACTAGACCTATGGCAGCATACAGTCAGCCTTTGTGAAAGGTGTGCCTAATGCCCGATCTAGTGCACGGTTCGGCCCCCGGTCAGAGGTGCACTTACGAGAAGCAGGGTCTGAGGGTGTTCAAGGTCCCGTTGGCGTTTACCTGGAAGGCTCCTAAACCGTTGACCTTGTTGCTCCACGTACCAGTGTTCACAGTAAAAAGAGGTGACGTCTTTCTTTGTGTGTATCACTCTGTTTTCTGAATTTTATCAGACAGGACAGCTTTGTTTTATGACAAAAGCTGACTCGTTTTTTTTTTTTTTCGTCTTTAGACAGCTATTGTAGTTTTTTTTTCTTCTTTTCTATAATATCAAAAGTAATTCTGACATTCATATTGGTACTGGCTTTTTTTTCTGTTTCAGGAAACGACAAAAACAAAAACCTTTTTTAAACTCGCCTCTTGGGGAATAAATAATTACTAAGAAATTGAAAATGTAAAAAAATTACCACTCACTTTTAGTGACTTTAAGATGCCTTTAACCTCTCCATTCCATCTCATCTCTAGAGTTTTTCTATCTTTGTGTAGTATATTAATGCTATTTTAAACAAAAGGACTACAAATATCTAAAGGTCACTTGTCGTTTGTTTCTTTCTGTTTTTTTACCTGTGTGTGTATAGGATGACTTCCTTACATTTAAGAGGCATGTAAAAACGAGCTCAGTATATTTGTCTGTTTATATTGCTTCCCTTTTTGTATCCTTTGTAATTGTACATGTTGCGTTGTACGCTGAGAGAGCGCAAAATAAAGAGACGAGGTGTCGGCTGAGCTCAGGGTGAAGCTCGAGTCGCGCTCCGCTCTACTCTGGCCCTGTATGTATTTCCATTTATTCATTTGTTTATTTTTATTTTATTTTTTTTTTCTTTCTTAGCAAAAGCTCTGTACATTTTAACATAAAATGAAAATAAATTATGTTGAGCCAATCATGTTATCTTCCTTTTGAAGCAGCCGCCAGCTCAAGCCCCTCCCATCAGCTTGTTTAAAACAGTTTTTAAAATATTCTCTCAATAGGTGGAACATTTCATTTTGATTCAGACTTTGTACGCCCGTCGTAAGGCAGATGTGTTCTGGTCTGCAAACTTTCTCATCTCGCCCGTAACTTCTGACCCGCTCGATGTAATTTAACAAAAGTTGAAGCACATTGTACCACCACTAGATAGCATGGTCTTCATCACCCCAGATCTAAGGTCGAGGTCACAAATCAAGGTCAAAGGTTATACACGGGCTTTGCTTGTCCCGGCTATTGCTATACTACACTGCTGGATACCACTTTACAATCAGGCTCCCCTTATAAACGTGTAGTTTATAGATAAATTAATTCCTCTATAAACACTTTATAAATCATTAATAACTGCTTATTATGCATTAATAAATGATGACAGAGACAAAACTGACCAGATTCTTGCCAAATAGTGACCCAAATCTGTTCACCTATACTGTATATTTCATCTAGAGTGGATATTTTAAACATTTCAGACTAAGTTACTACCTTGTGAGCACAATAAGCATTTGTAAACCAATTTATTTTTGTATATAATGGTAATTGTACTTTATCACTGCATTATAAGTATCTACATCTAACACTATATCCTAAAGAAATTGGTTTACAAATGCTTATTTGTACAAGATGTGGATCACTATTTGGCAAGATACTGGTCCGTTTTGTCTCTCACCCGTATAAAGTATTTATAGAGGAATTAATAACATATCTAAACCAGCCATCCATAAGGGTAGTCTTATTGTAAAGAGGTACAGATTGCTGTATCAGAGTTTGTCGATGGACATAGACTGTGTGGCATGCGCTACTCATTCAATAATAATTCAGTTTATTTATTTAGCACCAAGTCACAGCAGAAGTTGTCTCGGCATTGAACAAAAACATTCACATACAAATACAAAAGCCAATTAATAAAAGTTCTCTATCTAATGAAGCCAGCACATTGAGTTGAATCTTCATTTCGTCACAGTCTTCATCACAGCAAGCACAGTGGCAACAGTGGAAAGGAAAAACTCCCTTTAAACAGGAAGGAACCTCCAGCAGAACCATCAGGACGAGCGGCCATCTGCTTCGACCGGCTGGTTTGAGAACAGGAAGGAGAAACAAACACAGAATGTCAGGTCCAGATGTACCAGTACTTTCGATTGGAAGAAAAAAGAAAAACGTTAAGATGGAAATACGTAATTACAAATACAAAACAGGTGGAGGAGTAGAGTAAGTAAAGAGCAGTAGAGTGAAGAAATGTCAGTTTGTCCTCCAGTAGTCTAAGCCTACAGCAAAATAACTAAGGGACAACTCAGGAAACCCAAGCCAACCCCAACTATTGGATTTATCAAAAAAAAATTCTTAAAACTGGACAATGTGTCAGCCTCATGAACAGAAACTGGAAGTTGGTTCCACAAGAGAGGAGCCTGATAACTGGAAGATCTTCCTCCCATTCTGCTACTGGAAACTAGAAACTGCAAGTAAACCTGCAGCCTGAGAGCAAAGCGCTCTGCTAGGAAAATATGGAACAAAAAGATCTGTAATATAAGATGGAGCTAGGTTGTTGAGAATTTTGTAGGTTAGAAGTAAGATTTTGAATTCTATTCTGGACTTGACAGGGAGCCAAATGAGAGAATTTAAAACTGGAGAGACATGATCTCTCTCAACTCATTAAAACTCTGGCAGCTATTATATAATATTCTTTTTTTTAAACTTTATTTAATAATCTTTTTTCAAGCATGCTTGATTTATGTTTTCCCATAACATTAAATTTATTTGAACTTCCTTCAAAGCTTAATTTTGAAGTTCTGTTTGGTTGCTTGGTTTAATTAGAATTAGTTTGAGTCCAGGACAGCACATGTCCTGGACTCAACATGTCCTACCACTCTTACTGTAGGTGGAAGCTGCTGATCTAGTCCTCGTTCAGGCTTTTCAGGTGGAAAAAAGGAAAATTCTTCTTGAAAGAATTTGTGTAGAAATATTTATATTGGAGTTATTACAGAAAACAAGGAAAACCAACTTTTATTTACATAAAGTTATTTATAGTCTGTCCGTTTTTTGCATTGACAGCCCTGTGAGGTTACTTAATTTAAACATGATCCAATTATCAAATCAATATCAAGACTTGTGTGAAACGTAACCACTCTGAGACATTTCTGATGAACTTTGACTCAAATACTTGAATATTGTCCAGATACATCTTTTATTACTGAGCTATGAAGCGGTTGAGATGAGCTTTTACCACTAGATGTCCTTCTGGGATGGATGGAAGCTGACTTCCTATTTTTTACCCACATCCACAAGTTCACCATTCATGTAAGATATGGACACAGAAGAGTTTGATTTATCAAAATAATGTGAGCACCTAAAACCTAATCCAGATTCTGATGGCATATTTTTAAAGTTCGCTAAAAATCGAGTTACTTGATAGATATTTAGTCATAGACATTTTAGACAATGTTGCTTCTATCTGTGTCAACACATCAGGGACATCCTCTTTCTGCTCCAGCAGGACCAGCGCAGGACATGGAGGGTGAGGACCCCTCGGCTACAGATACTTTGGGGCCTTAATTACCTTTTTAACACCTACAAATTACAGATAACGTGCTGATAGTTTCAAGGTTTTTAGTCACAAAGTGAAGAGCTGCCCTTAGCTTCAACAAAATATAAAGCACAGTCAAATAACTCCACGCCTGCCATCAGAAAATATGACAATGTTCACTCTGTCATGGTAGAATTTTTTATTTATTAAACCGATTGTATTTCTTAAAAATAACAGGTCACGTGACAGAACTTAAATCCACAAACAGATTTTACTACATGGACCTAAGATGAAGTGAAAATACAAAAGGACTGTGTAAAACAGCAGGTTTATTCAGAATAAGGTCATTTAGTTAAAGCAGTGGAAATGTATTAACTTAAAGCAAATTAAACAGAAAGCCAAGTCAAGCAGTTACTATTTTGTCCATCAATTAAATCTTTCCAGGGATGTGGGTGTGCACTTCATTCAAAATAAGTAACAGTCTGTGTGTGGGAAACTCAGTCATTACAACCAGTAACAGTATTCAGGGCCCTGGGCTTCTGTCCAGGTGCTCTGTGGACAGTCTGGCCTTGAAGAGGACTGTGTTCCAGTGGACAAACCACAGATGGTGAGGTTCAGAACAAGTTCAAAGAACATAAATTACAGCACACAAACTACAGATACATATTAGTTTTCAAAAGGGTGATGACACGTTGACCAAAAGACTTCTTGGTTTGTTCTGTCAAAGTTCAGCGCTCCTTTGGGATGAACTGGAATAAAGTTCAGTGCTTGACCTCACAAATGCTCTGCAGATGAAATGAGCAGAAATTCCTTCAGAAACTGTCCAGATTCCTGTTGGAAGCGAAGAGTGGAAGTTGTTCTGTCTGCTGAAGTGGGACCTTCTCCATCCAGTTGGTGTGACGGTCTGGTGTGGCCTATACAGTGGACAAATGTCCTAAACTGCCTTCACATGTTTTATGAAATGTTTTATTTAATAAAAACTACACTGGTCTTTTTTTTTTTTCTTCACATAAAAAGGTCTCAGATCAGTTTGTCTTCTATACTAAAACCTTTTTTTTTTTTTCATTTTTTTATTTAAACTTTACAGTTTATTTACAACATGGTCAATTGGTTTCAAGGTTTTTTCTTATATGATCATAAGAGCAAAACAAACTTTCAGCAACCAGTACTGATCACTGATACATGTTCTGGACTAAAAGAAGTCAATATTAAGCCTTTTTTTTGTTTGTATCAATAAAACCATCCAGCTGTGGAAGCTTAATGATTATTATATTTCTACTCACATTTCCATTATATCACTCACAAGGTGTTCTGTGAATGGACCCACCTTTAATTAAATATTCATTTTGTTTTGTGGATTTTTTTTTTAGAAGTATCAACATTTAAAATGTGCATCATCGTGTGTTAGAGTTTATGAATATTTTAAACACATTTTTAATTTAATAATATATTCCCATTATGGAGTCAAACTTTTCTCTTTTTTATTTTTATTATTATTATGGCACAATAAACATAAAATCTGGAGTGAAACGTAAGATTCAGATAAACTCATTCGTTCTCAACAAGCCCTTTTTGTTTGAATGGAGAGAAACTCCACAAGATGAAATCTGATACTGAAAACAAAATGTCAGACCAGGAACAACTCAAAGCCAATCAGCGAGCAGCATTAAATCTGTGTGACGGAGCTTTCCTGCCATGAACCAATCATAACCTAGGATGACCAGTGAATTCACAGAGTAGGCGGGATGTTTCACTATCCTTGACATCTGATTGGCTACTGGCAAATCCAGTTTCGCTTCAAGTTCCGGTGTTCTAGCTAACGGGAAGCAGCGACGGCTGCTTATTCGTTTATTGGGAAGAAGACTAGACGAGAGTGTAAAAAACGTCTGCTTCGGTAAGTCACCTGTAATTTATGAGTAGTTTGTGAAGAAAACTGTACTTTTAGCTATACCACAGTTGTTTGAACGCATTTTCCTCCTGGTTGTCGGTTCTTCTATGTTTGTCACGAGACGAAGCATCTTGATGTATGGAGATGATGGAGGCCTCCGTCAGCCGCGCGCTTCACAGTTATTCTGTGACCAGTTTGAGCCTTTTTACTGCATCAGTACGGACTTGTACCTGCTGCGAGCGCTCCTGAACTCGATAGCATGTTTAATTAATGAACACTCCGGTGTCATATTCCCAGTTAACAGGAGTGTGTCATGTGAGAAGAGGGGGAGGTTCCTGCTGTTTAACCTTTAACCTCATTATGGGACAAGTTGTGGTGTTTAAAGTGAATTCTAAGCTGCTTCATCTTTAGGGACATGATGTAGTGCATGTTGTGATTTATTTAAAAAGTAATAACAATCATATTATGGGAGGAAATCCCCCCTCCCCCTACACACACACCTGATTTGGTTGCTCTGTTTACTATCTCATGTACCAATGGACAGATTTTTTATTTTTATTTTTTTATTTTTTAGTATAAGTCTCAAAGACGACTGATAACATTTGGAGACAGCTATTACTCAAGATGGCCACCGCTGATCATTTTCTGAAGGTGTTCCTGCTGTTAATTGACCCGTCTCACTTTTTGTTTCTCCTTCAGCCTCTCTGCCTTTAGTCAGGATGATCCACAGCCTCTTCCTGATAAATGCCTCCGGGGACATTTTCCTGGAGAAGCACTGGAAAAGTGTGGTCAGCCGCTCCGTGTGCGACTACTTCTTCGAGGCTCAGGAGCGCGCCACTGAGCTGGAGAACGTGCCACCGGTGATCTCCACGCCACACCACTACCTTATCAGCGTGCTCAGGCACCGCATCTACTTCGTGGCCATCATCCAGAGCGAGGTGCCGCCGCTCTTCGTCATTGAGTTTCTGCACAGAGTCGTCGACACGTTCCAGGTTGATCCTTTCTGTGTGTGTTTTACTTTTTCTGCTTTCACTTTAACTCACCTCACTCAGAATATCTGTGTTTTGCATGTGCTGTTTTGTTGCAGGACTATTTTGGCGTTTGCACAGAGGCAGCCATCAAGGATAACGTGGTGGTGGTCTATGAGCTGCTGGAGGAGATGTTGGACAACGGGTTTCCACTGGCCACAGAGTCCAACATCCTCAAAGAGCTCATTAAGCCTCCCACCATTCTCCGTACCATGGTCAACACCATCACAGGTCCTCTACTCACGTCCTCTACGTTAGCTCAGTCAGCGGTGACAATCATAGTTCAGACTGACCTGGGCTCCCATCGAGACAAGAAGTTTAGGATACATACCAAATTAAATAGTGCTTATCTCCCTTGCATGCCAAAGTTTGAAACATTGTGTGACTTGTTAGCACTCAAAGTTTGTATTGGGGTTGACTCTTAGCTACACCACACCCAGTATTTGAGTTAAAGCCATTTGTATGTTTGCTGAGTTCGACTAGCTGTGGCTGCCATCTTCTGACACCAGTAGTTAATCAGCTGTAGATGTACATCCAGTGATTCTGAAAGTTTCACTCTGGTTTGTCCAGTGGCTCATGGGATACTTTGCTAAAAGACGGACAAACACAGATGCAGGCCTTTAAAACACAGTTTTCTAGAGTTTGAACAGGAATAAAATGAGCTGTTAGCAGAGCTGCTGTGTTTATAACCGTACTTGGATGCATTTGTACTTTTTTCCTGTTTCGCTTTTGCTGTACCTTATAACGAAGCAGGAGTATAAAAACAAAGCAATCTGACACAATATACTTTGGCATTACTTTGCAGCCACACAGTCACACATTCTTTGCTACAAATACTTTTGAAAACTATAATGTAGATACGTTTTTTTTTTTGTTTTCTTTTCAAGATTTGATCGTAAAGTTACAATGTTAGTCAGTACTAGAGTTAAAATGTTATTGGCAGAGAAAAGTTGAGAAAAAAGTTATTCAAGACCTAACCAGAGGATGTGAGTCCATATTTGTTCAGTTCTTTAATAACTACACAGTAACACAGTTAACTACACGGTAACACAGTTAACTACACAGTACCACATTTAACTACACAGTAACACATTTAACTACACAGTAACACATTTAACTACATGGTAACACATTTAACTACACAGTAACACATTTAATTACACGGTAACACATTTAACTACACGGTAACACAGTTAACTACACAGTAACACATTTAACTACACAGTAACACAGTTAACTACACAGTAACACATTTAACTACACAGTAACACATTTAACTACACGGTAACACATTTAACTACACGGTAACACATTTAACTACATGGTAACACATTTAACTACACGATAACATATTTAACTACACAGTAACACAGTTAACTACATGGTAACACATTTAACTACACGGTAACACATTTAACTACACTGTAACACATTTAACTACACGGTAACACATTTAACTACACGGTAACACAGTTAACTACACGGTAACACAGTTAACTACACAGTAACACATTTAACTACACAGTAACACATTTAACTACACAGTAACACATTTAACTACACAGTAACACAGTTAACTATATGGTAACACAGTTAACTACACAGTAACACATTTAACTACACGGTAACACATTTAACTACACAGTAACACAGTTAACTATAAGGTAACACAGTTAACTACACAGTAACACATTTAATTACACGGTAACACATTTAACTACACAGTAACACATTTAACTACACGGTAACACAGTTAACTATATGGTAACACAGTTAACTACACAGTAACACATTTAACTACACAGTAACACAGTTAACTATATGGTAACACATTTAACTACACAGTAACGCAGAGTATTTTATATGAAGCAGCCCTTTATTACTGCCGCTGTAGCCAAAATTCTCAGAACTTGTTTTGGTCCTTCACAATAAGAGTCTTAAACCACACACCGCGCATTATTCATGAGCATTAACCTGAAAAGAAACCCTCTCTACTAGGGACACACCGATCCACTTTTTCCCACTTCCGATACAATATCTGAGTTTTAGTATTGGATGAGACCGATCTGATACAGAAAATCAGTGCTGAATTAACTTAAAACATTTGTTTTTTAAACACAGACATAAATGTGCTGAATTATAAATTTATTGAAAACTGCACCAGTACAGCAATCTTAAACACACCAGTAGCTTCACAACTTGGTCAAACATGAAAAAATAAACTTCAACAAATCTTTCAGATGGTTCAGGAATTCTAAATATAATAAATAATAAAGGAGCAGAAATAAGAGGAAAAAACAACAGCTCTGTTAGCAGATATTTAAAATAAACAGCAATCAGCTCCTGTCCTTATGGATCGGTCACGATACACGATCAAGAATGTTTTTAAAATATCTGAACCGATACTATATCGGATCGGTGCCTCGATGGAAAAATGGCTTAGATTATCCCAGATTAAACTGTCCAGAAGACCTGACTTAACCTGGTTGGATTTTTTTTGCCTGGATTATTGAGCATGAACTTTGAAGCTTATATTATTGTTCTTGAGTAAAATGTGTTCTGCAGATCAACAGGAATTTTGTGAGCATTTCAAAGTAAAACTTTTAGTGTGAAGGATCGAAACAAGTCCTGTGAGATCCACTGCAGCAGGGGAACCTCAACCCATATCAGTTCAAATAAAATACTATAATTTTGCAACTTTCCCAGTAAAAGTACACTGAAAACCCTCAGATATGTGTATATAAAGGGTGCAGTGCAGCTCACTTCATTCATTTTGGTCCAAAAAATTGGGAATAACAACATCAAAATCTTGTAAGTCATCCTAACACACCTGTGTAGATGGCGTCCGTGTTTATCATCAGTAAATGTCTCCACAGGCAGCACCAATGTGGGCGAACAGCTGCCCACGGGTCAGCTCTCAGTGGTGCCGTGGCGACGCACCGGGGTCAAATACACCAACAACGAGGCCTATTTTGACGTGGTGGAAGAGATCGATGCTATCATCGATAAGTCAGGTACTCCTCCGACAGTTGTGTTACTGGTTCTGTGTGTGGAGGATTAATGGCTCTGCTCTTCAGGCTCCACCATCACAGCAGAGATCCAGGGAGTCATTGACGCCTGCGTCAAACTGACCGGCATGCCGGACCTCACGCTCTCATTCATGGTGGGTTTGCTGGATTGTAACCTTCTGCATTATGACTGTTTTCATCTGAGCTTTTTTTGTTGTAGCTCATTTGTTGATGAACTCTTTGGAAAGACAGTCAAATTGATTCACTCTCTCCCAGAATCCTCGTCTGCTGGATGATGTCAGTTTTCACCCGTGTGTCCGGTTCAAACGGTGGGAAGCTGAGCGCATCCTCTCCTTCATCCCACCTGACGGAAACTTCCGCTTGCTCTCCTACCACGTCAGCTCTCAGAAGTTGGTGTTTATCTACAGAATCAACTGACAATAGCCACAACAGAGTTAAGACGGTTAGAAAAGTTTGAATCCTCCTCCTTCTGCTCCTGCAGCCTGGTGGCCATCCCCGTGTACGTCAAGCACAACATTACCTTCCGGGAGGGCAGCTCCCAGGGTCGCTTCGACTTGACTCTGGGCCCCAAACAAACCATGGGCAAGGTGGTGGAGTCTGTTCTAGTCAGCAGCCAGCTGCCACGCGGCGTTCTCAACGCCAACCTCACCTCCTCGCAGGGGACGTACACCTTTGACCCCGTCACAAAGGTACACAGAAAACATCCGAGTGTGTCTTTGCCTGAGACCCTGTGGGTGTTCTGTGTTTTATCATTATGATCTTTACTTCATAATGATAACTTAATTCTTGTTTTTGCAAGTTGTTGACATGGGATGTTGGCAAGATCAACCCACAGAAGCTTCCAAGTCTGAAAGGCACCATGAACCTGCAGGCCGGAGCCTCTAAACCGGATGAGAACCCCACCATTAACATTCAGTTCAAGATCCAACAGATGGCCATCTCAGGTAGACTCACACTCACTGCCTCGGTTATAACAGTGTGCTTACAAAGTGCTTTAATGTTGTTTGTTTGTCTGTTGTTGTTTTTCATTCAACCTTTATTTATACTGGTTGGTCTCAATGAGTCACGAGGACTCATTTACAAGAGAGACCTGTTTTAGACATACAATAATTCAACAAAAAGTAATTAAAATCAAATGAAAATAGTTGTAAAAACAGTCAAATTAAGATGTTTTAATATATTAGGGTAATAGTTTATATTAAATTTGTCCATATGGTCTTTTTCTTTTATGTTTGGAGGAGTAAACTGAACTCCAGTTGTCAGCCTTTAGCCTGGTCAGCTGACAGCCACCTGATGGTTTCACGACTGTGACTCTGTTTCCACTAGGTGGCGCCAAATGCAGCTAATACCATAGCAGCTTCATTGATAGAGCACTTTAAACACCCACAGGACTGAAGTGCTGCACATGTAATGAAACAATCAGACAGTAAAGAATGATTAAAATCATTGAAATTCAACATCTCAGATGGTGTCAAAGTCCAGGGAGAAGACATGAGTTGTAAGAAGGGCTTTAGGAACAGATAGAGAAGAGGCCTGTCTGATGTTCAAGGAGTTTGGCAGCTGCCACAGCAGAAGCATGGTCTCTCAAGGGTGTAATAATAATACTCCAACGTCACTTTACAAAGCAGATGTCAGGTTCACACAAATGAACTGTTCAGTCTGGTATAAACCTTAAAGTGATGTAGCTCAGATAATTGTTTTATAAAGTGTAAAATTATGTTTAGCTTATGGTAAAATATAATAAACTAAACGTGAACCTCCTGTACAAAACCATCTTTGTGTGTTTTAACCAAGCACGTCTTGTTTTAGGACGTTTAGTGAGTGTGTGCTGGGATTTAAAAGAGCAGGATAATGAAGTGATCATTAAACGAGCATGGAAACCCAGCGTGGACGTCTCTGAGGCGTTTTTAGTTCAAACGAATTGTTTGTGACGTCGTCAGCGTTCTTGATGTTTGTGTGTTGTCGCAGGGCTGAAGGTGAACCGGTTGGACATGTATGGTGAAAAGTACAAACCTTTCAAAGGCATCAAGTACATGACCAAGGCCGGCAAGTTCCAGGTCCGGACATAAACACCGCTGCTGGACCCAACCACGACACGGTCGAGTGCTTTGACTGGGAGGGGAGTTTGTATATTCCCTGTGCATCTACCTGAGGTTGACCCATGGGGGCTCCTTGTAGCAGTTATTAAGGGAGGGGGGCCACGCTGATATCAAACTGGTCAGAACTTGTTACAGAACAAGCTCCTATAATCACACGTTCCAAAGAGTCCCTAACTCCTAACTCTGTCTTCATGATTTTATTCTTTATCCTGCAGTTGGTTCATCTCTTCCATCTGTTGTTTGCACTTGGTTGTCTCCTGATTATTAGTTTTTGTCTGCAGCACTGGACTTCATGGAAGTAAACATCCTCAGTTGTGCACTTCTCCACCTGTCGGTACGAACATTTCTTCACAAATTCACATCACGTGGAGTATTTATTACTGCCGAGGCGTGACAAACTGAAATACACGTTCACCTGTTTTGTTGTTATTTATGATCCAGAAAGTTTGTTGTGTTCGTGCTGTCAGGAAACTCTGGTGAAGCTAGTTTTTAACACGGTGGAACTGTTGAAATGACAGGAACGAACCTGCTGACGTACCTCCAAAGAGATGTTTGTGTTTACAACATTTTGTTTGTTTGTTACACGGCCTCCATCGGAGGGTTCTGCTTAAATAAAGATTGAATGTGTTCTTCATTAAATGTTTGGAGTAAAGTTAACTATTTAGCTTCTTATTGTTCTCTCCATTTTCACTTCTGCATGATCTTAGATTGTTCACCTTCTGATAAATCAGATTAACATTCAGTGTTTATTTATGAAAAAAAAAACACTTAAACAAGTAAGTTATTGCACTCAGCCTGCTGATGTGTAATTTAATAAAATTTCAAACAGTAAGTTGTGGTCTGAGGACATGACGTACACTTGCTGTTAATGTCAGTTCAACCACGAGTCATTTGACAAATATAAACAAAACTGAGGATTTAAATCATGCTTCAGCACGGCAGCTCAAATATTTAACAGGAAATCTGTGAAGTTTGGCTGATTTAAATCATGATGGTGGCGTCTGACCCGGCTCCAAGGTTTTAGTTCATATTCAGCCGAATATAGATAGTTATGTGTTTTATAATTTTCTTTAAGCTCCAGTTACCAAAAGGAGGTATTAATAGTATCAATCCTAAACTAATTTAATGTTTTTAACGCTACAGTTTTAAATCCTGCTCCACAGAATCATTTCAGTACAGAAATGTATTCTGCTTCATGAACATATGGTGGTGATAAACTGATTGTTTGTAAGAAAACAAACATTTATGATCATATTATTTCCATAAACTCTGCAGCTCACTGCTCAGGACAGAGGGACTCCATCAGCTTTAAGGACTCTTCTTTTCTTCATGAGGCAGAGCTGCTGCTGAACATCAGATCATCTGAGTTCACCTCAGGGTGTCAGGACCCTCAGCTCCCAGCAGTGTGACGTCACCCCCCTCCCCCGCTCCGTGTGGAGAGTCCACTCCATAATTTACTCATGACTTGAACCTTTAAAGTCTTTCTTACATCTCTGACCCTCACGTCGAGCACACTGCAGCCCCCAAGCAGGAGTGATGTCAGGTAGGCTCGAGCCTTAACCTCACGCGCTTTATTTTTTTATTTTCAGTCACTTGTGCCAGAAAAAAATTACTTTATTATTTTGAATTATCGCTACTTTGCCTTCAAACATCGTGAGGAGGAGTATCAAGACATGTATGGTAGGTACTAAGTTTTACCGACTAATAATGTGTAACAAAGTATTAATGTCTTAATTGAAAGATAAATTAAGTGACGTCATTTCATTTGGAAATGTGAAAACTTTATTATTATTATTTTAATTATCGCTACTTTGCCTTCAAACATCGTGAGAAGTATCAAGACAGGTATGGTAGTAAGTTTTACCGACTAATAATGTGCAACAAAGTGTATTAATGTCTTAATGTCTCTTAATGTCTCTTTCCAGGTCTCTCTTGTAAATGAGTCCTCGAGGCTCAATGAGATTAACCTGCCTAAATAAAGGTTGAATGA
>JARVGQ010001777.1:30877208-30892898 GCA_031762355.1 Hypsolebias martinsi | reverse complement strand
TATATAAAATATAAAATCAAATGTAAATTTTTAGCAAAATTTTATATATATATATATATATATATGTATATATATATATACATGAATATATATATATATATATATATATATATATATATATATATTAGTTTGCTTTGAGTTATTGAATAACGCTGATTTAGCTCCAATATTTCCTGTTGTATTTGTGTTTGGCAGGAGGAAAAACTCAGGGACAATTTCCAAAATCTGGCAACTGAGGTGGCTCCTTTGTACAAGCAACTGGCACCACAGGCCTACAGTAACCAGGTATGTTTACTGGAAATTACCCAACTAGATATGTGAATACTATACGACTTCCATATAGATTTTTTCCTTGCATGTCATTGGTACTTAAGAACACTGGTGTTGTAATTTAAAGCAAAAAAAACAACAAAAAAACCCACACACAATAAAGAAACTACATATACATTAGGTCCCCAAATTACCATAATATAAAAATTCATATTAATAGCTGACTTAAAACTCTTTGTGACCTGTTCCTCAGTGCCAGGCAGAACATCGAGCTCCAGACTGCAGGTTGGGGTTAAAGGAAGGCCGTCCATTCTCTGGAATCACTGCGTGCATGGACTTCTGTGCCCACGCTCATAAGGATCAGCATAATCTCCACAATGGCTGTACAGTGGTAAGATCTCTCAGCATCTTCTAAAGCAGGAGTGCTCATACTTTTTCAGCATGCAAGCTACTTTTAAAATGACTAAGTTAAAATGATCTACTTACTGTAAGGCCCTTTTACACAAGAACAACCTCTGGAAATGTTACTGTTTTTTCAATGTTTATTGGGGGTAAAAAAAAAAAAAAAAGAGTAGATTTACACGTAAGCATTGTACTTTCCATGTCAGTCAGGTTGCCAGATAAGAAATTATGAACTATAGTACTGTGGCTTTAAAATTATAGTATTTTGACCAAAACTGTCACGTGTGCTGAGTGAAGGTAATCTAAGATGAGGTGTTTGTTGTGTTTGTTGAACATAAGACATTTTAAAGTTACCTGGCAACCCTGATGCAGGGCTCAGCTGTATTCATTGCGCATGTAGCGTCTGCTTGATCACAGTTATGTCCAAACTGATGAACACACTAACATCTCTTTGGAGCCTGGATGTTATTAGTTTTGTTCCTACAAGCTGAAAAAGTGTGAGTAGCACAAAACACTCTGCTTTCTGCCATTTATTAAAACTGTTAGTGCAGAAAAACTTTGGACTGCAGCCGCATGTAGTGCGCATGTGCAACTTTACACTTGCGGAGTATTTCACGCCTCCGCAGGGGTTCCCACTTCAGACCCCAGATTCAGAAACCTTCAGTTTCAGAGAGAATGAGGGCCGCTGTCGTGTAAATGAACGGCCGAACCGCATCAGGAAGGCTGCTGTGTCACATCGTGTAAACGGGGCCTCAAACTGGCTGCCCTCTATGTCAATCAAATGACAAATTTCATAATGGGGATGAATGATAGGCTGACGTCTATTTTTTAATGCCATGCAATCTACCCATACTACCTTTGTGATCCACCAGTAGATTGCTATGGACGTATTGGGTACCCTGTTCTAAAATTTCTGGTATTCTTGATGAAATTAGACTTAAATATTTAATGCAAAAACATATTGAAAAGTGTTTTGTACATTTAACCATTGTCATACTGTCCTTCTTTGTCAGGTGTGCACTTTAACCAAGGAGGACAACCGAAAAGTGGGGGAAATCCCTGACGATGAGCAGCTCCATGTCTTGCCTCTTTACACACTTTCACAAACAGATGAGTTTGGTAGTGAAGAGGGCCAGCGCATTAAGATGAAGACTGGAGCCATACAGGTTCTTCAGGCTTTCCGTCGCGAGGTACGCAAATTGCCCGAGCCTGCCAAATCCTGCCGACAGCGCCGGTTGGAAGCAAAGAAGGCTGCATCAGAGAAGAAGAAAAATAAACTCATGCAGCAGCCAGGGGAGACCCCAGAAAAAACAGTGGTTAAGTCTGAGCGCTGTATCACCAGTTCCCCCCAACTCCATGCCAACAAAGGTTAGCTATTCTCTTGTGTTTTTCTGTCATGTAAAATATAATTTAATTATGCTGAAAATATGTACAGGTATGACAATATAAATGCCAGTTTTAAATAACACTTAAAGTCAACTATTGTTCTTCCCTGAATTTAAATTGAAAGCAACAATAGAATGGGTTTAGTTACATTTGAATTGTAATCTCTCTTTCTTGTTTTAAACTATCAGAAATGATAAAACAGGATGTGAAGCCTAACGTCAAGATGGAGCCATTCAGTGGATCAATAGAAGGATACCCCATGCAAGCAACCGACCCTTTCAAAAATATTTATCAACATCCTGCCTACTATGCAAGGGGAGCTCATTCCCCCGCAGGCCAGCCCTCTCCAGCCGATGCAGTGAACGGCTACCACCACAGTCTGCCCACAATGCCCTATAGCTACTACAACTACCCTCCCAATGCACTTTTCCCACGCAAACTGAGAACCTATGAAGGTCGAAATGGTTCCTTGCCCAAACCAGGAGTCAAGCCTGTTCAGATAGACAAAAAGCCTGACTTTCAGAACCTTCAGGCCAGACAGTCCCAATCCTCCATCAACCTCCCAGAGCAACTAACCCAGTCCAACACCAGTGCTTACACTCAGCCATCAGACTACAACCCTTCCCGTCCTTCTTCTGTCTCCTCTGAGTCCTCCAACAGAGGCACTCCACTCATCAAACAGGAGCCTATGGATGTACCAGTCTATGAAGGTGCATTGCCAAGTCAGACTGGTGCCAACACATCAAGGACCACCCCTCAGTCTGCAGCCTGGACAGGGTACAAGCCTAATGGAAGTGTTAATCCTACCACCTGGGATGGCCATCTAAACCGAAGACAAAGTCCAGATGTCTCTTCATTGAACTTGGATAAGCAGCAGTTTCACCAGCATTCTCAGCAGCGACAGCCATCGGCTTACCCCCAGCAGTGGACATCCTTCCCTTGCTCAAATCCCACTATAGCTTCCCCCAATCCATCACTCCAACTACCTTCTTCTCCACCTTTGTCCCCTCTCATTGGCACAGCACTCCAGGCTAACTTATACCAAGGCTCCGCATGCCATGTTCCCTCTCACCCAGGTACACCACAGCCTGGCACCTCTCACTCAGGCTCAGTTACCCCCCACTCAGTGACTCCAGGCCCAGGCACCCCAGGCCCAGGTACCCCACACCCTGTCACCCCACGCTCTCTCACTCCAGGCCCAGGCACTCCTGGCACAGTCACCCCTAGGCATTGGGTCAGCCCTGCTTCTAGCCCCCAGCCTAATGCCTGGGGCATGAGTCCTGCTGCATATAGTCCTGGTTTAAAGCACAGCAATCCTGCAGGCGCCTGCCCCGACAAGATGTGGTCCAAAACCAGGGAGAACCGGTGTTCCACTCCCCTTGGGCTCCAAGAAAAGGCCTGGAAGTCATGTGGAGGTTCAGTGGCAGGCAGCACCCCTTCCCCTGCTCCTGAAGGTCGCCTTTTCCCTGATGCCCTACAGCAGTCAAATCAAGCCTACTATGACCCCTGCCGGGCTGAGAGTGATGTTGAAAGCTCCAAGCATCATGACGAAGAGGAGGATGAGGTGTGGTCTGACAGTGAACACAACTTCTTGGATCCCACCATTGGTGGGGTGGCAGTAGCACCAACCCATGGTTCCATCTTGATTGAATGCGCTCGCCGGGAACTGCATGCTACCACTCCACTTAAAAAACCCGACCGCTCTCATCCCACTCGCATCTCCTTGGTATTCTACCAGCACAAGAACCTTAATCAGCCATTGCATGGGCTGGCTCTGTGGGAGTCTAAAATGAAGCTGCTGGCAGAGCGAGCGCTGCAGAGGCAGCAGGAAGCAGCTCTCCTCGGTCTCTCCCAGGAAGACATTAAGACACTCGGAAAGAAACGCAAATGGGGTGCTACAGTCACAGGTTCCAGTCCAGGACCTGGACAATCTAAAGACAAGAAAGTCGGGCCAGTGACACGGTTATCCTCCACGTTTAACACCACCTCTTTAGTTACAGTGTCTCCCTATGCCTTCACTCGCCTCACTGGGCCCTACAGCCACTTTGTCTGAGGCCTGATGGACACAGACAGACTGAAAGCAACAGAGTGGTGCAGTGGTGGGCTGTAGAGGGCAATGAGCAGGATGAACAGTTTGGCATCTCTCCATCCTGCCCCCTCCACAGTTCATACGGAGGAGAGACATTTTCATTGTGTTTTACCTCATGTCAGGTGGTTGAGCTGCCTGTGGTGCTCTTTGTCTCTCAGTCACAGAGACAAACTTCATTGCCCTTTTTCTTGTTTATAGAATTTTAATGATCCCAATTGCTATAATTATCAATAATACTATGATTGCTCTTGTTACTGTCAATGTTGTTATTACAGGTATTATTATAATGAACACTTGTTTTTCTTATTATTGCTGTTTTTTATTAATGTTATTATTAATGAGGTGATTGACCTTTGTTTATGTTTTTTGTTTTAATTGATAAGTCTGAGTCACCATTGCTTTGTCCTTTTTTTTGAGGAAACTGTAACCCTTTTTTGGTTTGTTTTCAAATTTCTTTCTCTTTATTAGTTTAAAAACTCTACTTACAGGAGGAGCCATTATCCACCCAGTGGACAGAAAACGGAGATCACCTTAAACTTTCATGGCTGTATAAAAAGAGAATCAGTCTAAAATGATTCCAGTTTCTATTACTTTGGCCTCAATCTTTCATTTTATATCTAATAAAAGTTTTTTTCTTTTAAGAAAATAAATATATATTAAAAACAACAATTTCAACTAAAACAATCATAGATGTACAAAAAAATAAGGACAGAAAAGAAAGTGGTTGTCCAGATTAAAAGTACAGCCCATCTTCTGGTTGGGTGATGTGCTCCTCCTGCTTGTCTGCACTCCTCCGCCTCCACTGGTGCTCAAACTCTGGCTCGGATCAGTTTTATTTCGCTACTCTTCATTGCACTTGTTGCAGTATTTAGGTGCTCTAACACCAGTTTGACTCAAGTAGTGTTTGCAAGCAGGTAAACAGTTATGTTGTAACAAGATATGTGGCAGGGTACCAGAATGACATTTTGTATCATTTTAAGACCCAGGGAAAGAGCATTTGTTGAAAGACAAGTGTAATGAGATCTTTTAACAAATGCTGCTCTTTGCTCAGTATATTTTTTCCCGTGGTGAAAACTGTGGTTCTGGTATCTTTTGGTGTGCAGTTCCCACACAGTCAGGGAGCAAGTGGAACTCTTATCTTCCTACAACTTTTGTTTAGGGCTCAGCACTTCCCAGCATTAGCTCTTGAGGGCAGCAGTGTCTTCTTTTTCAACAAGCGCTTGAGATCCATTCATTAACAAGGGAAGAGTGTGCTTTGCTGCATAGAGCACCCAAGGCCAGCAGAGGGGGATCTTACATCCTGTTTGCTGACCGTAGGTGGGACTCGCTGAAGCAGCTTAAGACAAAGCAAATCTTTGTCCCGTCGTGGAACAAATGTGACAGGAGCTGCATCTGGGAAGCGGAGCTTAGGTTACAGCAGAAGGAAAGTGTTGGTGCTGCAGAGCTCTCGGTGCTTCTAACACACTGGTGCTGTCCTAATACACTTGATTTACAGTGAAGGAGCCTCTCCTTCCTCTGCATGGTGCTGTCGTCTTCGAGCAGAGTGAGGCTCGTCCTTCCACAGGCACCTTGTTGCCAGCCTATGTGAAGTGGCTGTTCTGGGGTTGCAGCTTTGCTGTTGGACTTGGGGCGTGCTTCTCCTAGAGGAAGTTGTTGCAGTTTGTGGCATACACAGTCCACGGTCCAGGGCAAGGAAAGCACAGTCAGTCATCACTTCTCTTCGTAACACATCAGCAGACAAACCGTAGAGAGTTGTAGCTTCAGGGAGCTGATGCAAATCAGCTAATCTCTCACTTTGTGTCCGTGACTGAGGTTGACCTTTAAAGACACCGGTGTGTGAAAAAGACAAACCAAAGCGAGAGACTATTTGACAGCACTTCTAGCGTCCTCATTTTTACTTTGTTTAGTCGCTTCTTTTGCGTGCAGTGTGTGTTGACAGTGACAACAAGTGACTGACAGAACTCTGGAGTAGTTGTTTGGCTCCACGCCCTGGAGAAAGAGACAGCTACCTCCCACAAGGGCCTCCAGCTCTCTACCTCAGGCTGTAGAGACACTGGTCACAATCACAACTTGCTACTGAAGGCAGAAAATCCTGCACGTCCACCGTGCGCGCTAGATTTCCAACTCATTTGGACTTGCTTTTGTTTTTGTTTTGTTTTTTTACTCTCTATTTATTACTACATTGTGATTATGATAATGATTGTCTTTGATGTTATTGCTTTTTCATCGTTTTTATACAGCTAATACAAATTGTACATAGAGAAGAAAAAAAATTTATAAAAGCACTTTTAATCTTGATTTTAATGACAAAACGAAAGAGCCGATTATTGACAACTTGAAGCTTAGTTTTTTCTTTCAATTTTTTATTTTCTCAAGAGAGAGATAAAAAATGTAAATAGTAAACTATTTAGGTAAGAATATTTAACTGGTGAGGATAGTAACGAAACCATGGATGACGGGGGGTGTATATGATGAAGTCTCAGACAGTAATTTACAACGCGTGATCCCAACATGTGTAAAAACTTGTGCTGTTATTCTGCTGTTTGGATTTTTTTTAAGTACTGTACTCCTTGTTGGCCTGTAAATGATCTGATGACAGTACCCCCCCACTCCCAAGCAATTACGCAAACCCACCAAAAAATGAGTAATCTCCCATACTGTCGTTCTTTTGTGCAAACTTTACATCTACAACATGTCTGAATTTTAGAGTTTTACAAAAACTCAGTGACAACTCTGTACACCTCTTTCCAAACAACAATTTAATTATCAGTGACGTGTTTAAGGACAAACCTTAACCAGTAGCCATAAACAAAATGACATTAAAGTTATTTGAGAATTTGAGGGAAATGTGCATAATTGCTTCTTTTTTGAAAAATTAAATTATCAAAAACCATTTTATTGACTTGCACATTTAAATCTCATTCACATGTCATTTGTTTAGTTTTCTGTTTGGTCTTTTTAAAAACCTACATCTAAAGCGGTTGGTGTTTTACAGATTTTAATTTTTAGGAAATCCCTCATAACTCTTCCAAAACCTTTTTTAAAGTATAGCTTGAGAGGCAAGCTGTCGATTTTTTAACCTTTGACTGTGTTTCATATGACTTTGGCTTCATCCTGAAAACTGAAAATTCTGCCAGTTTTTTCATAACTTTGACAACACAGAGGTGAAACTAAGGTGATGTTGTGGTGACTTACAGAATAGCCAGCCAATATTTTCCACGTGTGTTAGACTATCATGTAAGATACTGCCTCCCTGCTTGTTTAGATGTCTGTATAAATATTGTCTGATTTAGCTTTGCTAATATTTAAGGATGCGCACGGCTCCCGATGCCCCTATGGAAGTGATTAGATTATTATTTTTAGCTTTTAATGGTATTTAATAATCTTGACACATGTACCATGGCTTACAGGAAGTTCTGCTGGTGCAATGGCCAGGGTCTGGTGTACTTTCTGGGCTCAAGACAAGGCCCACATTATATACACTTCTGTAAGCAAAGGTGCTGAGGATACAACATATCTTATCACATTGTAAATTTCTAAATGTGTCACGCTTTCTTCATGGTTCTCACGAGAGTATATTTCAAGCACGTACTGAAATATGTGATGGGTGGAGGTCAGACAACTGGTGCTATGATGCTACACCTTAAAATTTACTGTGTGAAAAAAAAATCAAACAAGTGATAACCATAAATATTTTTCTGGGCTTCTTGAATATCAAGAAGTCTTTACTTTGGATTTGAGCAGTTTCGAAATTTGGGAAGCTGCGCTGGTGCTGACTTCATGAACAGTCTTTTGTTACAACGCTACAAATGTCCATCTCTTGTTGAGGGCAACAGCTGATTACATCCTCTTATTGTTCATTCCATGTAATACTTGAAGTCACTGAAACTAGGATGAGAAGTAGAAACAAATTATATGAAGACTGTTATTTGGGTTTCTTTTTCTTTTCTTTTTTTTTTTTTTTTGGTACAATACAAGTACCAAACTATTAGAATTATCCTTTGAGTATATTGTAATTGTACATGTTAGCTGAATACTAAAATATTTGAACAATACCATAATTGTGTACTGCCGCCCTTATCCTCTCTGTAGTCATGCACTTCATACCCTCACTCAATCCCTTTTCTCTTAAATCTTGTATATTTTCTCTTTCTTAACCTCATAAAAAATGCATCTCACTATGTATGGCCCAATGTTGACAATTTATCATCTAATTTACTGAGTACTCTCCAAATTTGGAAAGAGATTTAGACCCTGGCGCATACAAAAAGATGAAAATGAACCTACACAAGTGGCAGCTACATTCCTTTTTGAGTTGTAGGAATTGTTCTTGGTTCTTTATTTTCATGTCAAGGATGCAGTATGTAAAAAAAGTGTTTTTGTTCAGTCTATCTCTTTGTAGCTGTTTGGTGTATTATGTGAATACATAGTGTATGTGGTTAAAAAAAAACACAATATTGTTTTATGTTGCGCGATAAATAAAAATATTAAAGTGAAACGTGTTGTGTTGAGCTCCTCATTCCGAGCAGGGACTGACTGAGTTTTAATTATCGGGTTGCAGTAAGGAGCGGGTCAGCACTGTGCGGCGCTCTGTTCCACCTGGAGCCCACATGCATCATTTCAATGATTCGTGCCGTCCATTTGATTAGAAACCACAGGGTGGATTCAGCATAAGGCTCTCATTTGAGACTCATTTAGAAAGTTCCATCTTAGGCGCTGATCAATTACTGAAGCTCTCATTTTCACCATCCTTTACTCAGAATTCACTTGACAGCAGGGCGAAAAGTGTAAGAGCATCAACAAGAAGACGATAAAATTTGCATAGGAAAAGCCTTTTGCTTCATTTATGTTTTATGTCAGCACATACTTGAGGCCTGCTGCTTTTAACTGGGATCAGGTATGCATGTGCACAAAAAGCCTGCCTCGTCCTCTGCAAGTTCTGAATTGAAGTCAGCATTTCATATAAATCCATTATCACAGCAAAGTACACTTCAGGATGCTTGGAGAGCAATGTGCAGAAGTTCAGAGCATGATTTTTCTAAAGATTTGATTTAGTGCTTTAGAAGAAGCACGGACCGTACTCACATAGTTGAAGGGCATTTTCTGAGCCATATCTGAGCCGCAGTGTACTTAACTAGAACTAATGGAGAAAAGCTGGAGGTGAAACAAAAGAAAATCAGTTGAATTTATTTGCCTATGATTTAGAAAAATACTAATGTGTATTCTCTGTACAGTAGGTTTTGTGTGCATAGAACATCCATCCATTCATCTTTCGCTTGTTCCAAAGTTGAGTCTCGGGAGCAGCAGCTTGAGCAGGGACGTCCAGCCACCTCCTTCTCCAGCCACCTCTTCCAGCTCTTTTGAAAGAACTCCAACGCATTCCCAGGGCAACTGAGGTAAATGCAGCATTTCCTAAAGTCTCCTGCCAGTCCAACATGCCTAAAGCAACTTCCTAGGGAGGCATCCAGGGAGCTTCTTTCCCAGATGCTCGAACCACCTGAGCTGGCTCCTCGATGTGGAGGAGGAACGGCTCTACTAGTCTCCCTGATCTCTAAGAACGTGTCTAGCTACCCTGCAGAGAAAACTCATTTCAACTGCCTGTATCCACAATCTCATTCTTTCAGACACAACCCAAAGTTTGTGATCATACACTGAGCATGCATCAGGGTATTTATTTGTGATCATAGTTGAGGGTAGGAATGCAGACCGACCAGTAAACAGAGAACTTCACAACACAATCATGATGCGATGACACCAACAGGGTCACATCATCTGCAAATAGAGATGAAACCCTGAGGCTATACTTCCACCCCCTGGCTGCACAGAGACATTTTGTTTATAAAAAGTTATGAACAGAACGGGTGACAGTGGGCTAGAATACGGACTGTGTGGACCATAACAACAAACCGCCAATCCCATACTCACATAGTACCCCGCACAATGTACCACAAGGAACACGGTCGAATCCCTTCTACATATCAACAAAACACATGTAGACTGGATGGGCAAACTCCCATGCCCTCTTGAGGACCTGAGTGAGGATAAAGAGCTGGTCTACTATTCCACGGCCAGGACGGAACCCACGTTGTTCCTCATGAATCTGAAGTTCGACCATTGACCGGACTCGCTTCTCCAGCATCACTGAATAGACCTTACCGGGGAGACTGAAAACAAGTTGTTAAAGCTAAAAGAAGCAAAAGGACAAAACTACTGAGAACCACTAGAGATAAAACTATCCATATGGTAGCTACAAGGTAAACAGTAGATGACTAGTTCAACGTAACATAAGAAGATCATATCTATAATAATTTTCTTGTACAGCCCTGTTCAAGATGCCAACTGACCTTAGAAAACATCAAAATGAGCCAATTCTACAGATACAAAGCTACAGTTTGGTGTGGCAGTAGCTGAGCGTCATCCCCAATAAAATGAGCACTTCACTTTGTGCGAGGACTTTGCTTAAAGATTTGACACTTACTTTTGGCATCACCTCTATCGTTCTGTTAGCAAAATATCCCATGAACAGGTGGAAAGATTTTAAGGAAACTTTCAGAAAGTATTTATTTGATGTACAGCTGATTAACCAATTCAAGATGGCTGACATTAGACATGGCTAGACCTGAATCAGATTTACAGATATTTAGTTTGATGATGATTCATTTTAAACCTCTGCCATGAAATGTGGAGATTAATATCCATTTCTTTTGTATCCTGTTCACATTTTCTGTTCTTATGTTTGTATTTAAATCTCTCCTTTTTTTCAATATTTAAATGTTTAGTATTTTAGCTTTTCACACTGTTTTGGAGCTACTAAAACCATTTTGTTCTGTTTTACATGCAGAAATGAACAAGTTAAATAAAAATAAAGTCTAGTCTCCTCTTTTAAGAAATGTTGGGTTTTTAATTGCAGTTTGGCAACTTATATTTGTGCATGTTAGCAGCAGAAGCAACAGAAAGGAGCTAGTCTTTATAAATATTCTGCAAGAACAAAGTTAGACTATTTTTAAAATTCAATTTAAAAACATTTCTTCTAAAGCTGCGGCGGCCTTACTACCAAAAATGGATGCATACTAATCAAGACTTTGATCTGAACACATGAACCTTTTTATTTTATATTTTAATAGGCACCTAACCAGACAAAACAGACATGAATGATTCTAGTCACAGGGTTGCTGATGGAGGCAAGACTTTGTGCTCGACTTCAATATTTGACTTCAGATTAAACTGAAGATGTTGAAGGTTAAAGTGGTGGGTGGTGCAGCAGATTTGCTGGCAAAGCCAAATCTGACAAAATATCATTGTTCAGATCCAGAGAGGTCACAGTTTCTCACTGAGGGATGGATGTTTCTTAACAAACTTTCAGCAGAACTTTAATTTTCATTTCCTTGAAAAAAAAAATACTATAGTTTGGTGCAACAATCTGCATAGCAGATTAATTCTAAGGTTATGAGGAAAAGAAAAAATTAACCTGAAACCACTGAACATTTACTATTATAAAAGCTCACATTTCAACAAGAAGGTACTAATTTTTCCATTGAGGTGGCAAAATCACGATTCAAGGTAAGGTTAAACAATTTCACTTTAAATGGCGTGTTTCACAGGTTGGATAGAAAAATTAAGGTTTAGCCCAATGTTGCACATCTAAAAAAAAAAGAAGACAAAAAAAAAAGCGGTACACCAATGTCCCCCATCGCAGAGGGTTTTGAATAGTGAATGTTTGAAGCTTTATGATTTTCTGAATTGGCAACGAACAGATTATGCAAGTAAACCTTAATGTTTTTTGGTGCAAGATATTCAAGTGGAGTTACAAAGAGAGAAGTAGTTTTTTTTTTTTTTTTTGCTAAATATTTATATTTGGGGGGGCGGGCAGTAAATAGTCATTTTATTTTATATAAATACATAAATAAATGTTGATGTAAACGTGCAACTGAAATAACCATATGCTGTTTATTAATACAAAACAAATAACTTAAACAGTGACATGTAGTCACCAGAAAATGCTGAGAAATTGTGCTCAAGTTTGCATAAACAATTTTTGCATGAATCTTAAAAAATAGCACTGCATTAATCATTGTTTGAAACACATTAACACCACAAACTTGAAGGTAACTGTACATGAAGTCCTGAAGAGAGGTGAAAATGTTAAAAAAAAACCATAACCAAAAAAACACTGAACATTTTTAACTTTTCCACTCTTTTGTTGAACAAACCTGACATGCAAAAAACAACAACAAAAAAAAAAAAAAAACGTGGAAAATGTTTGTTAAGCCAAGTTCTGATGTCCATTTTGGCATATCACCTTATCAAAGTGCCTTCTTCACCTTCTTCGTGTAATGTTATTAGCAGTTGGGAAAAAAGCAACATTTTCACCTAGATTTACTTACTTTAATTCCACACATTTAAAGTATGTTCCTCATCAAGTTTGGGTAAATTCAGCTTTGGGTTTTAAAGACATTTCAACTTTAATGCACTTTGTTTGACACACAGCGTCAGGTCAGCACTATTTGTAGAGAAATAAAAACATCTCCACTAGACTTTTTTAACTATTGTTCAACACTATTCATCTAAATGATGTTTCTTGCTACGCTTTAGGACAATAAAGTGTGGGGTTTTAAAGACGTTTTTCATCTTTCTTGATCATAAAAGTGTTAGCGGAGTGGTTGCGCAGAGCTTGTGGTCGGAAGATCGCCGGTTCAAGCCCTGGTACCGACAACGTCAAAAATGTGGGTGGGATAAGTGAAGCAGTCATACTTGTCTCCACCCTTGTTGGCCCCACTCTGGGCCTTTGAGCAAGGCCCTTAACCCACACCATCTGCTTCACTGGGCACCCTAGATAGCAGCTCTCTGCTCCACACAGAGGGCTGTGGTAGCTCGATAGTCTGTGGTTGTGTCAGGAAGGACATCTGATGTAAAAACAATTGCCAAGTCGTCGTGCAACTTAGTTCACTGTGGCGACCCCTGACGAAGGGAAAAGCCAAAAGAAAGAAAAAAAATTATAATAAAAGTGTTGACAAAACAGCAAAATCAATATCATCATTATAAAACAAAAAGAACAAGACAATAATGCCAGGGGATTATATAGTGAGCACAGAGGCTGGTCCACCCCGAGGACAAAACACCCACACACAAACAGAGTGGTGTAGTGTACGCGGACCAGTGCAGTGAGGATTGTCCAGACCTCTACATTGGGGAAACTAAACAACCTCTACACAGACAAATGTCCCAACACAGGAGAGCAACTGCCTCTGGACTAAACTCAGCTGTTCACCTCCACCTCAGGGACAATGGACACTCATTTGAGGACCAAAATGTGCACATTTTGGACCGAGAGCACAGGTGGTTTGAGAGGGGTGTGAAGGAAGCTGTTTGTATCAAGAGGGAGAAGCCTTCTCTTAACAGGGGAGGAGGTATCAGATTCCAACTTTCAAAAACGTATAATGCAGTTTTAGGACTGATTCCCAGACAATTTCACACCTGATGGGAACAGAGGAGCCTCATCTGTGGATTAGACTAACAAAGACCTTAAGAAACCCCTACTGTTAAGGTGTGAGGTGTGATTTGTCAATTTACATAGTATGTGTGTGTTATCTCAGCCTTTAAAACCTCACTCCCAAACTCTGCTTCTTTGAATTGAAAAAGCTCCTCGGATGAAGAGCGAAACATCTTCTGTTACAAATAAAGTCCAGCTGTTTCTGTATTGAACGTTTTTTTGATTTTAAGCACCACATGTTAAAATACATTTACAGATATTTCTAGTACTAAAGTTTGGCATTCAAGTCTAGTTTTGATCTTTTACACCTGTTTTTTATTGACATGTGCAGGCACATGTTTAAATTAGTTTTATTGGTTTTCAATGTACAATGTTGCTGGGTGTCACAGTGACTGCAGAGCACAGCTGAAACCGATAGATATGAACACTGTTTACACTAATTGTATTATCAACTAGCAGTAGCAGAATTAGCATTGGCAGTAGCTTGGTGAAGTAAATTTCACAGGATTTGAAAAGATCTGAACGTATTTTAACAGGGAGTTTGTTATGGAAATACAGCTGAAATATTTTTAAAATGTATAAGTTACAAAAACAAAGTCATAGCAGTGATCCCCTGAACGAGCTAAACGTTTTAATATAGGAAAGCAAAAAATGTACAGTGGTAGATAGCAGCCAAAATATATACAGCAAAAAACAGGAGAATAGTGCAAATGCTGAATCAGCATTAACAAACATGCAGAGAAATGTGTAACCACGTTTAATCCTCTCAAATTAAGCATTTAATCATTAAGATATAATCTTTAATCTTGGATTGGGTTGACTCTTTGCTTTGCGAGCTGAACCGTAAAATGTATGTGATTTGTGAGAATCGCAGGCCATTTGCGGCCCCTAGGATTCGCTGGCAGGATGGACCAGATCTCGGGGAACACTCTCACGCATGGATCAGTGGTGTGTCCACTTAATTTGGACGTTTCAGGATCTCCGTGAGGACCAGCAAAGACTCAAGGCAGACATAAATCAGTAAAGTTCTGCCTGTCCCCAAAACAAAAGTTTATCAGAATTTGGCTAACCCGGCTGGTCTTGACAGGCCGCCTTATCTCAATTCGCCTGGAGGCCCTGTAAATCTCAATACTTTGACTCCTTCCATCTCCCACCGAGGAAGTCTACGGACCTATCAGAGGGACCCAGCTGAATAAACATTGAATCACCATTTCATGACTCCTGGATTCTCTCTGGCGCGGTCCTAGGTCGATCTCGACACCCCTGAGAGTGTTTACGGATCTTACCAGAGGGAACTGGCTGATTATACCATTCTTATCAGAACTTCCACAGTGCCTCTGAAGTGTCCTTGGACATGCTCACCGCCCTTGTTATCTCCCCTCCCCTGTGGAATATCTATGTCAATATGTACTTACATGCAGGGTGTTTTTCTCAATTTCAGGCTCTCTCTCCTCGGCCAAGGAGTGAGAGTCTGTCAGGAATTGTTTTTATTCCACATCCTATACAAGTTGTCACTTTCATAAGTTTTTTGTCTGTCTAAACAGGTCTCACTTGTAAATGAGGCTTCGAGGCTCAATGTGAAGGTTGAATAATACAAAAAAAAAAAAACCCTCCAAAGATGCAAACACTGTTTTGTATGAAGAGACAGTCAGCTCACAGTGATAGCGAAGGTGTAGCAGTCGGGGATTTCATTGTTTATGACCGTCTGGATGTTGATGGCCTTCAGCTGGAAGTCGACTGTGACGTTGATCAGCCTGTAGATGGAAAACACCATCAAATATTCTGACGATGTACAAACCGGATTCCAAAAAAGTTGGGACATTAAACAAATTGTGAATAAAAACTGAATGCAATGATGTGGAGATGGTCAATGCCAATATTTTATTCATAATAGAACATAGATGACAGATCAAAAGTTTAATCTGAGTAAATGTAAAATTTTAAAGGAAACATATGTTGATTCAAAATTTCAGAGCGTCAACAAATCCCAAAAAAGTTGGGACAAGTAGCAATAAGTGGCTGGAAAAAGGAAATTGAGCATATAACGAACAGC
>JARVGQ010001777.1:30556956-30568096 GCA_031762355.1 Hypsolebias martinsi | reverse complement strand
GAGGAAACTCGAGAAAACCCACGCATGCACAGAGAGAACATGCAAACTCCACCCAGAAAGGTCCTGGCCGAGCTTCGACCAGCGACCTACTCGCTGAACCACCGTGTCATCCCATCCCTACCATTTACATAGAATTCTGTGGTGTTCTATAAGGACTGCACGAGTTCGTCTCTAAAGCATGTGAGTGCAGCAGGTAGGTTTAAATCAAATCTAATGCATGAACCACAGTGTTGAAGACGTGAGTTGCCTCATTCACAACAGTTGTTCTAGCTCATCTACATCCAAAGCACCACCTTTACACAGAAACTAAAGTGAAGCTGGCCTGACTGCTCCTTTAAGACTTTGAGTCTGAAAGATTTCCTTCTCTGGCAGAACTTTAGCAACAATTCTTTCTGCACAGTCTATAATGAGAAATATGTTCATTGTTTCTCTTGAGAGTTGAGCACATTAATAAAAAAAAATAAAAGTTTGTTTCTTGTTTTTGTTTTTCTTTGTTAAACTGCAGTGCCTGAACTAAACCGAGCACCTGCTGTCCCTTCAAATGCACTTTTCAAACCTTCCCACTGCAGGTAGAAGTGTCTGGACGTTCAGAGGGGCCTTTGAACGTGAACGTGAAGCAGCAACGGCACAAACTGTTCTTGTTCCTGGAGAAGGAAGATTCTGGAGGACAGAGGGAGAGACGACGAGCGCTGGGTGGTGGAGTTGCCTAAAGATGGTATGATAAACAACGTGACCCAAAGCGGAAACAATCAGAAGCCATTACAGACCTCACGTCAGCGTTAGGGCGAGCCATGCTGCTTTGGGGACACACACACTGTAACACACACGTTCTCAGCGTCGTGAGGTCAGGCACTGGAGAATTACAGGATTCTGAGGCTCTTTAAAGCGTCTGCGCCCTCTGAGTTCTGTTTACTCGTTTGATGCACGCTGAAATTTATCACGTAGGCCGAACCCTTCACGTTGGGGTTTGGGAGCAGCCGGCACTCTCCTCTTAACAAATGAGGACATTTCAAAACAAAAAAAGTGTGAAAAAGCACAGATCCCTCTCCGGCTGTCCTTATCAGCAGAGCTCCCGCTGAAGAACGTGCCCTGAATGTTTGCCATCCAGACACCAGGTTCATATTTTCTCTTACGTTCAGTAAATGTTCAATTAGTGAGCCGAAAATAGCCGAGGCCGCCTCTCGTTGTATCAAGAGGGGTCCTTGCCCTCTTTTCTGTGGCTGTTTTTAAACGACCTTTGCTTCGATTCACACGAGAGGTCACCCGAGGCCTGGATTGTTTGGGATCTGAAACATCTTGAAGCACTTGTTATTGGGCTGGTGCCATATCTGGGTTTCTAAGAGGCCCCTGTTGCCATTTGTAAACACATGACACTAAAGGAGTGTAAGAAAAAAGTGAGGGCGTTTTTATGTGAATGAACTATATTTAGCAGAGACATTCATATTAAAATATTACATCAGTTATTATGAAACTTCAGCTTCAGAAGCGATGAAGGATTGTTCAAATGGAGACTTGTTGGTGGGGTAAGTGTTACACCCTATAATTAAAGCACAAGCACACCAAAGTGCTAATCACAGTTGGGTTTTTACAGCATTGTGGTCCTTCTTGAGGGCAAATCTTTGTCATTATTTCTTTAAAAAGAGATAAAACAGTAACAATAATTCAAATTATTCATGCAGAATAATAAATTACCTAACCTTGAAGATATAGAGCATGGCTATTCAATTGGCGGCCAAGTCAGGCCCTCTGGTGAGCTCAGTTTGGTCCACCGATGGGTTCTTTTTTTTTTTTAAATAAATAAAATTAAAATTAAATATTGTAAACTGTAAAATAAACTTACTTAATGACAGTTTCTGGATGTCCGGCCTCTGAGCTCTTGGCGTTCAGTAACTGTGGCCTCATGAGCAATTCAGATGAATAGCCCTGATATATAGAGTTTATACAGAGAGTTTAAGTGTGGGACATGAACGCCGCCGAGTGATGATTTCAGTGTGATCTTTTTTTCAATTAAGCATGTTTTTTTTTTATTTTTTAAAGAACACACTTATTTGACAAAAAAAAAAAAAAATCACATTGAAAACATCACTCGGCAGCGTTCATGTCTCAAGCGCGTCTATCAGCAGAACAGTTCTTTGTAATAATACATTTATCACAATCTTTCAGTTCAGCTGAATAAAAATCTACAGATACTAACATTTGATTTTAAATAAGAGAATAATTCAGTGAATACAACATTTGAATGTACGACTCTGTTTGGTGCATGTTGGCTGAAGTCAGAGCCATTGGCGAGTCTGTCAGCAAAAGTTTGGATGTTCTTGTTTTCCATGTCAAAAATCTAACAAAATACTGATTAAAGAAGATTTAAAGTTGATTTTCTTGCCTTCAAAGTTGGGTATTTGTTTCTTAAGCCAACTAAGAGAAGACAGAGACTCTGTTTGTCTGGTGCGTCCTTATCTGATGGTCTGGATCAAACGGTTACAAAAGCCATAAATCTTGAGTTTGACACGTATTTTACAACCTTCTGTTTATTTTTATTTACCTGATTGTCTAATAGGACACAAATAATCCCATTTTCTTTTCCCAAAACAGTTTTTTTTTTTCCACCGCGCTTGCTTGCAGCTTGCTTGATGTCAGCGCAGGCAACAGGCCATTCATTTTGTTCATTAGTGGGACTTTTTTCCATTTTCCCATGGTGCTCTGTTTGTGCGCTGTGTGTGAACTCTGACCTTTGAGCTGATAGTGATGGTATGAATGATCTGAATGTCAGTGTGTCTGTTCCTACAGCTTCTTCCAAAATGAATGGCAAAGAAATCCTTCAATTAAAAACGAATGGAGATGCAACGTCATGAACTGTTAGTGGTGAGATTCAGTGTTAAACCAACACATGTCGCTTTCAGATTCTGCATTGAGGCTTTTTTTTTTTTTTTTTTTTTACATACGTCAGCGTGCCACCTTCAGAAACAGCAAGGAACAGTAAAATTTTAAATACTTCAAAAAAAAGTTACAACATTTCTTCCCAACAAAATTTATTTTGTGCTGCAGATGCATTGTCACGGGTACAAAACTTGCTACGCTAACTTACAAATGTACATATAGTCATTTCTGTTTAGAAATTAATAAATTAGAACAATAAATAGTATTTTATTTGACACAAGCAGCAGACATATCAAACAGCCTGTAATAAAAGGAAGTATTTCATCTGGGTAACGTGGCCCCTTTGACACGTTAAAGTCAGTATCTTCAGAAAGAGCCGTCTTTCCATGGAAGTGATGGACGACTTGGTTGGAGATAGCATGGTCAGTAATACTAAAAGGTTGCCTAAGAATGTGGACAATCCCATGTCCTGCTACATCAGAAGTGTCCAGAAAAGCAGGAGTGGTAGTGTACTTGTTTTTTGACCCTCGACACCTTGCTATCTCTGTGACTCGGGGAGAGTGGAAAGAAGGCATGTGAAGAGGGAAACAGGATTGAGATAAATAACCCTGCCACCGGAACCGCTTACACAGTGCTCACATGCCAGGGGAGCTGCAGAAGGCCAGAGGTGGGCCTGTAGGAAGCCGGAGGTGGGTCTGTACAGTCCGTGGCTTGTCAGGTTGCCTCAGGCAGGTCATTTGACTGCACCGAGGCACATGAAGTGCTGATTAGTAGTGCGCTTTGAGTGGGGAGGCCAGAGATAAGTGGAGAGGAAGACAGATGTCAGGGGGAAAGGAGAGGGAGGAGTACAGCTGACCCACTAGTTCCCACCAGATTGTAGGATAGACTCTGTTCTTTGAAAAAAATCTTGTTTTTAATGTCTTGTAAGAATGAAGGCATAACTTTTTCTGTGACAACCTTCTGTTGCACAGCTCTACTTTCTGTCCACTGTCTGACCAACGATGACTGATCGTCATGTTTTTACCTGTTTTTTGTTCAAATATATGTATATTTGTTCACTTGGATTGCACAATGGGTTCATCAACAACGAATGAACACTTCCAGTCCAACAAGCATTTATTTCTTTCCGCAAAGACTTTCTTCACTCATCTTCATGTAGCTTATTGTTCATTTTGCATCCTTCCTTTTGTGGTAAGACTTTACAAAGTGTTGAGCTGCGTGAATCGGTGGACTATCTGCAGCCACACTCAGCCACCACCATGCCTTCATACTTGTACTTGTAGGTGACCACACCTGCGTCGTCCAGGTAGAGCAGGGAGATGGGGTCCAGCTTGGTTGGCACACAACACGCCCGAGCCGCCTTCTGAGGACTGTTGATGTTGACCAACGTCTGGACAATGGCGTGCTTCGTCGGCGTGACGTGCTTTGTCAGAGGGTAGGAACAGATGCCTGCGCATTCGAAGGCATCATAACCAGTCGGGGCCACGATCCAACTGTCCCATCCGATGTCCTTAAACTCCACATACAGAGACTGCTTCTTGCAGTGGTTGCCCTTTACATTGCGACGAATGCGAGATGCTGTGTCATAGATCAAGTTAGAGCGCATCTGGATGAGATCTTCTTCGTCTGGGTCTCCCTCAACTCCATCCTCTCCCAGCTCCCCCCACAATCCATCCATGCCTGTCTCCATGCCATTTTTCAGAACAGCGTTTGAAGTTTCATGGTCGATCATCTCATTCAGCTCTCGCCTGTCGTCACGGTGATCGCTGCTCCGATCATCAGAGAAAACAATCAGTAGGGGTTTGTGCTTCTCCTTGGGGCTGTTTTCGATCCTCATGTCTCCTTCAGGTGAACTCGTGCCATTGCTATTGTTCTTCATGCCTTGAGCATTCTCATCATCACCAGTGCTGGAGATGTGCACCTCCAAGCGGCGTGTGGTGCCACCATCAGATCTGTGCCAACGCTGAACGGCGGCGGTGAGGTCAAAAGCCTCCCAGCCATTATCGGTCCCGTAAACTTGACGAGAGGATAATTCCACCAGCTCAGTCTGCTCCTCTGTCTCTCTGAACGTGTCGCCTCTCACCTCCTTAACATCGGTCGTGTTGTCCAACCAGTCGTGTGACACCAGTTCGTAGATGGTGACCTTGCGGTCGACACCAGCATAGAGATGGCGGTCAGTTTGCACCAAAGTGTAGAGGCGAAGCTCAGCTGCTGTGATGTGTTCATGATGGGGAATCGACACGTTGAAAAGGAGTGGGTGACGTCTCACTCCTCCACCACCCACAAAACTGGGATTTGTGTCTAAACAGAGGAAAAACAAAAGTTAGATTTGTTTTTTCACCGCAAAGCTAATTTTAGCAACATATTAAAATGTGATTTCGAAACCCAAACAGCAGCATTTTTACTGAAAGTCAAAAACTGAAGCAGCTTTGCAAAGAATAGCTCCGAGGAAAAGGATCATTGTTAGACGAGATAATAAAGGAGGACATTTTGAGTCACACAGACTTAGAGCCACATTATTAGAACTGCACATTTTTGAATCATTAATTAAAATGCTAATAAATATTATTACTATTGTTATTATTAGAACATATAGGCAATTTAGACAATACAGCACTTCCTAAATTATGGTTATTTGTACGATTAACAAAGCCATCATGAAAGTTGTACCTTCATTTTTGAAGCTGCGTATGATATTGGCAGTGGGCATGGCAGTCTGGTCATTAGCAAAGCGGTTATAAAGCTCCATCATGTATTCAGGAGGCTCCTCTCTCGTACTTCCAGCAGGCAGAGGCGGAGGACCCAAACCAGACAGGTTAAAAGTTCGTAGAAACTGCTCCTTCAGGCTTTCCAGCAGGTTTTGCATTTTGCTATTGTCGTCCTGCTCCAGCAGTGATGGATCCACCACTCCTCCATACCCGTCCCCGAGTCCTGGAGCGGGACGTTGCCTCCGATGAGTGTTGGAGATGGGGCTGCTCTCTCCGCACAGAGGCCCCCAGAGCAGCACGATGGAAAGCAGCAAGAAGAAAATCTTGGAGGTGCAAATGGTTCCCAGTTTAGAGACCCAAATGCTCGCCATGAGAGAAGTAATCTGCAGCTCTCTAGTTTCTACCCTCTAGGGCGGCCTATGGATGAGCTCATGCAACGAGGAAATAAAATGATTTGGTTCTCTCACTGTGTAACTGGTTCAATGAAGTTCTGGTGAGTTCATCTACAGCTTGAGACACTTCTGGTTCCTTAGCCGAAGCTGAATCGGTGTTGACCCATGCACTGACACGAGTCCCTCTGCAGGCGTGTTTGCTCCTGGTGCTCTCCTCCAGATCCCACAGCATTTATTCTCATGCACACTTTTTGAAGTCCGTTTCAATAGGACCGTGGTTCCGGCGACAGGGTGGCCGAGGCTTGTCTTTGTTTGTCCGATTCATCTCTGTTGTGTCCTCTCCCCTGTCAGTCAGTCTCTGTGCACTGCTCCCTCTTTTCCCAGCTCGGTGTTTCAGTCCCTTATCTATAATGTGGCTCTGCATTGCACAGTGCTTGTGGTCTCTTTGTGGGGTGTGTGTGTGTGTGTGTGTGTACGTGCCTTGCGTTTAACTGTGTGTGATGCCCTAGCGGGTGCGTTATCTCACAACTTCCTTAATGAGGATTTTATAAACACTGTCCTGTAGCCTCTTCCTTGTGGATTGGCGATTTTGTTGTTGGTGGGCGTTCCAGGGTTGATTCTCTTCACTTGTTTATTTGCTTTGGAAATGGTGGAGTTCTGCAAACAGTTTTTTCATTGAGCATTTCGTTTTGACAGAATACAATGTGGGCCTGTTGATGTTGTTGAAAATGGCAGGATACGTCCATCAGACAAAATTGTTCCCAACAAAATCAAAACGCAACGAGGTGTAGGATCACAACGGTGGAAAACAAACGAAGAGTTTAGTTGAGTCTAGTTGAAATATAAAGAAATATAAAATGTAAAAAGATTCAGCAATCACGGTCTTTGTTTTCTTTTTGGATGTCATTTCTGAGTTATTCCAATGTAATAATCATCTTTGTAAATAAGAAAAATAAGGTAAAACGCAAAACACGTGGTTTCAACAAGAGCCAGGCAAAGCTTTCTGGAAACATTCCTCTTGATTAGGATGACAGCAACAAGTCAAAGGTGAAGTTTGCAGCAACCTCATGACAGAGGAAATGTCCACCATCCAACTATGTCAGACATCCAACAAATGTGTGGCCAGTGCCACTCTAATGGTGACATGGGCTGTCCCATCCAACAGCTCTGTGAAGCCTCGATTGTGTCGGCTCCTCAACAGACCCAAATACTTGCTCAGTTCGTCACCTGCACCCCCTTCCCAACATGCAACTGTCCTTCATGCCTGAGCTTCTTCTCGTGACCCCCAGATACACTCCTGATTTCAGTGCGTCACTGAGATGGGAAAGAATGAGCTTTTCCTGCCTCTGCCACTCATCTGACACAGACAGTTGACAGACGTGCTGTTATCTGGTGCTTTGTTGGACTGCTGCAACAGACTACCACATCTTCCTGATGGGCTCGAGCCTTGATAGTGGCAGTGTCCTTTTGCACAGAAACACACACAACTAGGCCCCTCCATGTGGTCTTCATTAAAGGCCTCTCAGGGTGTAACAAATGTGGATTTGTGGAGGCGATGGATACTAAACCTGGGTTAAACTTTCCAACACACTATTTTGTGCTGATATCCAATTTCCCAGTTTTATTATGTCCATCGGTCTGCCCAGTGGGATGAAACACAACTGAAACCAGTCCAATTCTGGCTAATTACTGATTGCTACACAGCAGAATGTAACAATCACTAATCTTTGCAGTTTGTAAAGCAAAATCAGTTTATTTCTATTGGCAATGGCTCAACAAAAGCATTCCTGTTATTACACATCCATCAACCTTCATGGACGGTCTGAGAGGATTCAGTCTCTGTTTAAACATTAAATGAGGCCTAAAGGAAATATCCAGTTATTCTGCTGCATCTAACTATCTATACCCTCTTCTTCCTTTTTCAGGTCGCGGGGGTCACTGGTGCCATGTCCAGCCATCACTTTGTGAGAGGTGGGGGACACACTGGACAGGTCTCCAGTCCATCACAGGGACACATAGAGACAAACAACCATTCACTCTCTCACCTAGGGACAATAGAGTTACCAGTCAGTCAAACAAGCATGTTTTTGGTCTGTGGGAGGAAACTGGAGAACCTGGAGAAAACCCACACATGCACAGAGAGAACATGTAAACTCCACCCAGAAAGGCCCTGGACCGGGATTTGAACCAGCTCGCTGAGAGGCAGCAGCTCTACCAGTTGAACCACTGTGCTAATGTATGCATTACCATTTAACTGTTGTTGTTACGGACATGTATTTCCTCCACCAGTTTTTTACAAAATGTTTAAAAAAATACACATCTTGTCTGACATTTGGTAGCATCACATTATACAGGATTCTCCTAAACTCTTGCAATACAACTGTTTTTTTTTTTTCACAAACTTCACATTATTTGAACGGCATCTATATCAAAAAACGTTGATGTTTTTGTCTTTTTAACCAGTGTGTCTCACTGCTGTAGGACAGGGGGTGTCCTATCAGCTGCACACAATGTGCAGCATGTGCAAACCCAAACTCTCATTAACTTCTGTTGTGACTAAGATTAAAATTTGCTCTTCAGAACTGAATGATAATTTTAATGTATCACGCTTCATGATAAAACGAACACGTGTGATGACGACACTTCAGCCTCGTAGCGTTCAGATTACATTCAGCTCAACTCTAAGCTTTTTGCACAATGCCTGTTTGAGGCTTATATTTTACTCTTCCTTGTTGTCTTCCTGTCTTTTTAAGGATGCTGACAGGAAGAGTGTTGTTCCTATGGTTACCATGGTGACCCCAGCTGCTGCATTGGCACTTTTTTCTTCTTTTTTCACATCTTCTGATATTTCATCCTTTTTTGTGCTTTTTTTCATTTTTATTTGTGCCCAGTTTGTAAAAAATAAATGAATAATAACATATTAATAATAATAATAAACCCCTCAACTGTGTTGTAGAATGCCTTGGGACAGATGAAGGATGGCATAATAATATCTTGCACATGAAAAAACACTTGACATGATAAAAGTTTATTGAAATTAGATACCTAATGATGACACGTGTGTGCATGTGCACGCCTATCATCAGTTTCAGACAGTTCAGTTCGTCTGGCCATGTGATCTATGTAAATAATTTAATTTTTCCAGGTGTGGCTCTTCCTTCCCTGTACGCTCTGTTTCACAGATAAGTTCTTGTGGCTGTAGGAGAAACACTTGTTTAAAGTCTCTAAATGAACGGTGATGTTAATGAACACAGACTTTTCTAGCAGGCACAAAGAAATGAGCCTAACACTTCTCCCCAGGGCCAAACAGATTCAATTAGTGCAGCCTGGTGATGAAAGATGGCCGCAGGTCAAGCAGTTCCTCCTAAATTAGCCCAGAAAGTCAGAAGAAGACCACTGAGTTGAAGCTTATTCATTGCTCTCTGACTAAGAAATGCTGAATGTCTCTTTGCAGCTCCTCGTTGCGTCTCTGGGTCTCTTGTTGGCTGCTCTCTGCGTTCTTTAAGCAGATCTCCAGAGCGGCCGCACGGCGCCGCTCTGCCTCCAGAGCGGCCTGCAGCTCTGCCACAGAGGCCTTCAGCTCCTTGTTCTGCCGCTGCAAACTGCCAGAGGACAGAAAAACTGATCAGACAAATAGTAAAAAAGAAAAATGAATAAATCCATTAACACAAAGTTTATTTTGTCCTCGTGCTTCACAGCAACAACAAGACGATTCAGTTCAGACGCTCTGCTGTCATCGTCATCATCACTGCTGAGCTGGACTCACGTGTTTAGAAGCTGCTGCTGGTCTTCCTTGGGTTCTGGCCTGCTGTTGAGCTGCTGCACCGAGCTGCTCCCCGTCAAGGCGTCCGCACTCCTCTGATGAGCGAGCACTCGCGCCGGATGGGAGTTACTTTCTGCTGTCTGGAAACCAACAGCAGTGGATGTGTTGTCACTCCCCCTTCGAGCTGTTAGTCTGTCCACCTTGTCCCTGCTGCTCATCTGAGATCCCCCAAAAAACGATCCTGAACTCCTCAGGTCCAGGATTTTAAAAATGTCCTCTGAAAACGTCCCACTCTTCTCTTCCACACGTTCCTGTTTGCAGCTCCACCTGTTGAGGGCTTCTGCCTTTGCTGCCATCCCGGTGAGGGGGCAGTTAAAGGTGGGGAGGGTCTGTGTTCGTTTGCGGGGACATGCGAGCGAGTCGTCTACGTCGGGGGACAGAGGCTCCTGCAGAAGTGTCCGGGGCTGGCCGTCACTTCTTAGTGGACCTGGACTGTCCATGTCCTTTTCCTCCTCTTCTGGAGACTCGGACAGAGATCCACCCCACATCTGAGTGAAACACAAAGAGTTTAAAGAGCAGCAGAAGAAATAAATAGATTATTTGGAAACTTTTGACCTCATGGTCAGTTAGCCATGTTTTAATTTGAAAATCCATTACAAAGGATTCTGAGAAGGACTGCTGCCCTGTGCCTGATGCACCTCACCTCGCAACCTGTGTGCCATGGTCTTACCTCCATCAGTCTTGGGGGTGGGGGTGGGGGGGGTGGTATGTGACAAAATTAAATAACTTCATACATCATGAAATACTTTGTAAATAAATGTAAGTGTTCAACTAAATAAATAAATGTACCATAACATAAATGATGAAAGGTGGAATGTGACAACATTAAACAATTACATTATGAAATAAAAAAAAAATTAAATGTCTAATTAAATAGATAAATGTACCATGAAATAAATTATGGAGAGTGGAATGTGACAAAATTAAATAAATAAGTACATCATGAAATAAATAAATCTAAGTGTTCAATTAAATAAATAAATGTATGATGAAATAAATTATCTGCCTGAAGACCGCCACCATCATCCCAGTCCCAAAGAGCTCTACAGTGACTGAGTGACTATTGGCCAGTGGCCCTCACCCTGATAGTCGCTAAATGCTTCAAAAAACTGGTCATGACCCACATCAAAGCTACCATCAACATCAACCAGGACCCTCATCAGTGCGCATACTGCAAGAACTGATCAACAGAGCACGCCATCTCCTCTGTGGTCCACACTGACAACAGTCAGTGAGGATCCACAACTTCTCCTCCTCCACCATAATCCTCAGCACTGGCTCTCCTCAAGGATGTGTGTTGAGCCCTCTCCTGTTCACTCTGCTCACATATGATTGTGCAGCTA
>JARVGQ010001777.1:30418864-30432184 GCA_031762355.1 Hypsolebias martinsi | reverse complement strand
CTCTCACTCACACCTAGGGACAATTTAGAGTCACCAATCAGCCTAACATGCATGTTTTTGATCTGTGGGAGGAAACCGGACTACCCGGAGAAAAACCATGCATGCACGGAGTGAGCATGCAAACTCCACCCAGAAAGGTCCGGGGACAGGATTTTAACCACCGATCTTCCCACTGAGAGGAAACAGCTCTACCAAATAGGCCACCATTGCTGCCCCTATCCTGATCTGTATATTCTAAATGTTGATCAGTTGTAGACATGCATTCATCAGTTTCTTTCTGAGTTTCACAATGATTGTCTATGAGATATTTTTCTAACAAAACTGAATTGACTACAAGATGACAAAGCTTTAAAAATGGATCTTGTGTGATTAGTTAGCTTTAATAATTGGTGTTACAATGAACTCACAGCTACTACCACACCAATAAAATCTAGCTAAATATCTGTAAACTTGGTTAAGATATTAAAATATTTGCTTTTTGCTAAGGTTGGACTGTGGCAGCCATCTTGAATAGAGTTTTCTCCAACAGTTAGTCAGTTGTAAATATACATATAATGATTGCTCTCTGAGTTTTATTTAAAATTCATCCAATGGTCTATGAGACATTTTACTAATGGCACAGTCAAACAAATGCACACACACCTACCTGGGCAAAAACAGTCACTTATGCATTCAGTGGCAACAATAAGATTGGGCAACTATGCTGGTGAAGATTCTTGTGATTCTGTATTGAACGAATTTTGATTTTTTTGCTGGGCAACTACGTATGTTGGGAAGCAACTATTTCAGTCCCTGTACCAATTTAAAATGGTAGTAATGAGGTGGCTACACACTGTATCTGTGAATTAACTGGTTTAGGGGAACACTTAATGAAAATTAATGTTATTGTTAATTTCTACTCTAACATCGTGCATAGTACAAATTGTCAATAGGCCATACTGATCTCTTGACAACAGCTTATAGCTAATAGGGATTGTCTCTTTTGAAATCCTAGATGTAAAACATGAACCAATCAAATTGAGCAGGAGCACTAAATTGTTCTAGGGTGCTTTACCAGTCCATCTGTCTTTTAACTCAGCCAACAACAAGAATATTCCACAGTCAGCCAGGCCAACAACATAATCCTGAACAACAATGCATGCTAATAAGTGCTAAAAGGCTCCTGTACAAAAAGCACCATAATTTTCTGTGCTATATGTACTAACCTGTTTGTTGAATAAAAACCAAGCAAACAAGGCAGAGGAGCATTGTGGAAGATGAAAGAAAAAATATTAAAGGAAGAGAGAGAAATGAGAGGAATCACTACTACTGACACACATACACACATAGTATGATGCTGTCCCTCCCCCTCTATTCACATACCCAAGTATTTGAAAAGCATCTTAATTTAGAAGGGCATGAGATCTTGTTTTACCAACATACACACGCATACATCCATGATAGACCTTTATTACCCAATGTGTTAAACGTAGAAAGACGTATGACCAATGAAAGAGCCAGCATTCTTTAAAAGAAATTAGCTCTTTCCTTGGGGATTTGATTTTTTTCAGCAACAGTACTGGTCATTCTCTGCATTGATAATTAGACCACATCAGATCAGCCCAACCCTGAAGAAACTAATACTGTATTACTAACTAGTTTAGCACTGATCCCCTTGAAGAGCAAAGAGTCAAAGCTGGAAAGGTGCTCACAACCAATGAGAAACTCATGGCAGCTTATCATAATCTCATATTTAGACAATCCTAAAAGGGGCAGGTAAATGATGGTAGGATAGGTTTCACTGGAAACAATGACTAACAGCAGCTAGTCATCTACTCAACACGCTAAGCTGGTCCTACTATTTTTACACTTTGCATCTACTTATGTAGTGATACTAAGCATGTTAAGACATGCTCTGAATAGAAAACATGCCCTATATCTTGGTGACAATCAAAGAAATACCAATTTGTCTCATCACATTTATGGCTGTATTAAATGTAAAGAACTGTATTTTTTTTTAAACAGAGACAATTAATGTGTTAACCATAAAGGATTTTAAATTTATAATGGACAAAATTAGTTTGCACACCATTACATTTGATATACATTACAGTGTTTCCTCTACCATTATACAAGCAGGGCGCCACGCCCTGTCAACAGAACCAAGCGCCCTGCCTACTAAACTTATAGGAGTTTATGGTCCCTACAGCAAGTTCTGAGTCTTTGAAGCAAAATTCTCCTTTCCCCCAATTAGATATGTTAAAGAAAAGCAACAACTCTAAAGGAAGGCAGCAAGAAGGAATCCTGATGAGGTGCCAAATAATATCCAAAAGTTCACCTCCCAACCAGATCCAGCTTACCACCATGTGGTATATTCAAGTTTCTCTTTTTACCTGAGTATCCAAGGCCCCTTAAACGTGGGAATGTTTTTTATGAAAATTGAAAGGTTTACTTAGACTACTAAACAGAATAATTTCAATGAACAGACAACAATGATGAACAATCAAATGCATTACACAAAACAGGGTGAACATCCTTCATATTACAACAAGTAATCAAAAGCTAAAATGGTTATTGAACAGTTAACAACAAAAAACACTGTACAAAAAAAACTATAATATCCATCCATCTATCAGTATTTCTCCTATCGTTACACAAGAAGGGTGATGCACCCTGTCAACAGAACCGAGCTCCATGCCTACCACAATGTCCGTCACCCACAACTCAACCCTTGAGCAGAGAGGACCAGACATCTCTTTCCACAGCAACCTCTTCCAGATCTTCTGGGAGGACACCAAGGCATTCCCAGGGTGACCAAGAGACATAGTCTCTCCAGTGTTTCCTGGGTCTTCTCCAGGGTCTCCTCCCAGTCGGACATGTCCGAAGCGCCTCCCTAGGAGGCGCCCAGGAAGTATTCTTACCAGATCCTAAAGAGAGCAATCCAACCTTTTCCGACTGAGGACCATAGCCTCAGATTTAGAGGCGCTGATTCTCATCCCAGTGGCTTCACACTCTGCTGTGAACCGCTCCAGTGACTTTATTTATTATTCAGTCTCCAAGTATTTAAAAAAAAAAAAGATCTGTAACCCCTCAAAGATCCTAGAGAGGGTAAAGAGCTGGTCCAGTGTTCCACGTTCAGGATGGAACCCACATTGTTCCTCCTGGCTCTGAGATTCAACCAACGATCGGACTCACTTCTCCAGTACTCCTGAATAGACCTTACCAGGGAGGCTAAGGAGAGTGATGCCCCTGTAATTGGAGCACAGACTCCGGTCCCCCTTTTTGAAAAGGGGAACCACCACCGCAGTCTGCCAATCCAGTGGCACTGTCTCTCTGTTGGCAATGGCTCCATTGCCCATGCAACATTGCAAAGGCGTGCCAACCAAGACAGCCCACAACATCCAGAGCCTTAAGGAAATCAGGGTGCATCTCATCAGGGATCTTCAGGATCGGGATCAGGAATCTTTAGCAGGGAAATAAGGAAATCTCATCCAACCCCAGAGCCCAGCTGCCGCAGAGCTTTTGAACTACTGACATTATTTGTGAAAAAGTTCAATATTTTTTGACAGTCATTTCAGAAAGTGAAACTCGTATTTTACAAAGATCATTACACATAAAGTGAAATATTTCCTGCCTTTATTTCTTATAATTTTGATGATTATGGTTTATAAATATTGAAAAACCCAAATTAAGTGCATCAGAGAATGAGAATCTTCCACAGCCAGATGTTGGTACCTTTGTCAGTGTGGACAGGAGACGAGTCCTGTTGGAAAATGAAACCAGCATCTCCATAAAACTTGTCAGCAGCAGGAAGCATGAAGTCTCTAAAATGTCCTGCTAGATGCTGCGTGGACTTCAGAGAACACGGTGGACCAGAACCAGCAGAGAATATGGACCCAAACCATCACTGACTGTGGAAACATCTCTTCAACAACGTGGATTCTGGACCTCTCCACTCTTCCTGCAGACTCTGGGACAGTGATTTACAAATAACATGAATATTTACTTTCATGTGAAAAGAGGACACTGGACACTGAGAGACAGTCCAGTTCTTTTGTTTCCTGAGCAGGTAAGACACTTCTGATGTCTCTGGTTCAGGAGTGGCTGGACTTAAAGAATGAGACATTTGTAGCTCATGTCTAGAAGTTGATCAACTGATCAGGGTGTGACACCAGGAGTTTACAACAATGAATCACAATATTCTCATTTTCTGAGACGCTGAGTTCTGTTTTTTCATTATTTGTAAGTTATAATTATCAAAACAACGAGAAATAAAGGCTTGGGAATTTCACTCTGTGTGTAATGAATCTATTTAATGATTGACCAAAAAATTGAACATTTTCACCATATTCTAATTTTATAGATGCACCTTTACATCAAGTGATTGCTTTCAGTTTCTGAGAGAGCGGCAGGCATAAAAAACAAAAGCAGCAAATCGGCAGGCAGATTCAAATAACCGCACAGGAGTCGCTTTGAGTCACTGATGAGGAGTAACACTGAAAACAGCTGTGCAGCGGCCACATTGTCTTTTACTGCACAAATGGGTGTAATTGTGAATCATATTCCTGTCCTCAGAATACAGCTGTGATTAGAGCTGAGTGTTTAGATCAAGACTGCTCAGTGCAGGCGAGCACTCCATTCAAACACAGTCTGCAGACAGAAGCGGAATCACTTTTACCTGCTACTTGTGTTTTTCTTGCTTTTGTTTTTCTTTTTCAGGCTTTCCTTCTCCTGACTGCTGATGAAAGGTGGCATGGAGGCATAGCCATGCTCGGCTTCTGCAAGCAAATAAACAACATAGTGGTCACATGTTCGGTTCTCTGCAAAATATAGCCACACTGACAGCAAGCCAAGTCTGGGGGAGGAATAGTGCAAGGTGTCACATTTTGATCTTTATGATCTCTGCTGCAGTGTTTTATGCTGAGGTGCATGCAAGGAAAGGATTTAATGCAGTATTTTTATACAGCACCCCCCCCCCCCCCCAAGCTTGGACAATGATGTCATCCTGAACTACAATAAACCTCACCAGCAAACCACAACAGAAGGAAAGGAGGAGCCTTCACTAAAACACCGTGTTCCTACAGCTGACTATATTGGAAACGTAATATTTGTGCATAATCAAAAATATGCACCTTTATCTTTGCACCATGCATTTATGTGCTAAATGTGTTTATGATCAGCCTTATCAGCACCATTAACACGACGATGAGCACCTTTCTAGATAAAGAACATGCTGTGCAGACTGACGGTGTTAATATATCGAATATGTGACTTTATGTACTAATAAAGTGCAGCAAGAAACCAGTTTTTTAAATGCAGCAGTAAAATAATGTGCAGAAATTCAGAATTAGTGCAAAGTAACAATCGTGCAAATTTTCTTACTGGGGGAAAAAAAAACTTGCAATCTGAATAAAATGTTACTTTACCTCGTTCCCTGCGATCGAGGTATTCGGCTGCTTCGATCAACATCTGCACCATTTCGATCGCCGCCATTTTCAACAATAACACAAATAATAACAGAACGATCCAGTGAGGGATTCCGTGACTGTAGCAAAGGTCTCTCCTATCGCTGAACACCGAGATGCTTTGCTGTTTTCTGCCGGTTAGTGTCTTATAAGGTCACGTTTAAGGCTCGCTCCTGCAGGTTATCAGTTGATCTTTTTAAAAGTTAAAGGTCCCGAATAAAAGATGCAGTCTGTCAAAAAGCGAAACAGGTCTCTTCCTTGTAGATCACTTAAAAAAATGGTGATTTAACTGGCTAGTCGACGCTAACACTTCCTGACGGACAAGATTTTTTATATGAAACCGATCTGCTAGCAAAGTTTTCTTGTTTAGATGTAAGGGTTTTTGAAAATGCGGAGAGTAGGCAAATTTTTTTTTAAAAGACTGAGGAATATCTTTTCGACAGTACTGCTGCGGGAAAAACAACAACAAAAGTTGGCTAACGTTAGCAGGCACAATAACCGACTGAGTTCTTGCTAGCTCGGTTGTAGTTTTTGTGCAGCAGCCAGCGATAAAAAATGACGTTAGCCTGTTTGCACTTGCCTGGTATGACAAAGAATAAAAAACTATAGTTGTTGAGTTTAGCAGGCGTTGTCATCTAACCTATTCCTACGGAAACTTCTGGGCTTGCTAGTTATATGTACTGGTTATCGCGGATAACGCGTGATACGTCTCGTTAAACGAAACAACTGACATGAGCGACAGTTTGCCAAAGTGCATCCAAAATTGAGGCTTGTTGATGTGGACAGTAGATACAGTAACACAAAGCCTCTGTTTGCTGTTACCTGATTGGATATTGAATAGAACAACTCAATTTCTTATTGGGTTTCCAGTCCATCAATGACTAAAAGGGGTTGGCCTAGACTGCCACCGAAAACCGTGTTCAGCCATTTTGGTTCCAAGTTCTATTGGTTTGTACGCGGGCGGGAGCCGGAATGGACTGCGTTTCCGGACGTTGTGAGTACGTGTCGCGATTGGTTGTTTTCTGATAAACTCGTCAGCTATTGGCTGTAATAAGCACGAGCTTATAAAAAGACGAGCCCCTTTAACAGTAGCCACGCCCCTCTGCCATGCTGTTTCGCGGTGGTTGGCTCTCACTGTGTTGTTTGCCTTATTTTGCCTTCCAGGATTGGTTTGATTCGTTCTCTTACACGTCTTAGAGGGTCCTATCACAAAATGTATTTCGCTCACCCCCACAAGCCGGCTCCGTGCTTTTTTTAAATAAACTTTATTGCAAAAAAAAAAAAAAAAATCTTACAAACAGGTTTAAAAAAGCACACATGCAAGCTGAGAATGAGCTGACGTATCTGAATGCAAACTGCTTGATAAAAATAAATGGTACAATAAATAACTTAAAACCAAAGCCGTTCTGTTTAGGACCGTGGTGGTAAAATCAAATGTAGCAGATACGGTCCGCCTCATTTATACACTCCGACACACCTAACAGCTCGCCAAGTTACTGCACACCAAAAACTGCAGATCTTACGTAAGCAGCAGGAGCAGTCTACACCTCTCTCCTGTTGGTATTTCAATGCTAAAACCTCGTTTAAAGTTAATGAACAATATTTACAATTTGTTAGCCTACATCCTACCTTCCTGCCAAGTGTTAATATGTTTCTTGTTTGAAACATGATGGATAAACTCCGCTCTCGTCATCACTTTTAGCTAATTTATGCGCTGGCAAGTAAATAAGGAACGTACCTACATCCACATGAGTACACTGTGTTCAAGACATGAATTTTAGAGATGCTTGTGAAATTAATGTTAATTTTCACGATTTTATGTTTTTAAATGCAAAAAAGTGAAAGTCTTCCAGTTGCTGCTGAAACAGGACCTGACTTGAACTTACAAACTTTATTACAATAACAGTGATGACATGACTATATTTTCTGTTTTTCTTCAACAGTCCATTCTGCTCTGTGCTGTCAGAGCAGTGACCTTTAGTGAGAAAATGCAATAAATAGAACATTCATAAAGTGATGAGCTGTTACCAACATAAATATATACACTAACCAGTTACAAAAATAAACAGTCCCTATATTTCAATTTAAAGTATGGATCTGTACCAATGTCCCATTTTGTTTGTAGTTAACTTCAGAAGTTGTACAGAAGTAAAAAAAAAAAAAAAAAATCAGAAAGACAAGTATAACTGTAATGCCATATAACTATAATGCAAAATAAAATATCAATTTATTTTTCCTTTTCAGTCGGCAGAAGAGCTATTAAATGTGAATACTTGTTTTCATAAAACACTTTTTAAATTACTGCAGTTAGCTCAAAATCACAAGCATTTTCTTAACATTCTTTCACTTTTCCCAATATTTTTTTTACTTTTTTAAACAAACCTCTTATCACAGTTTTTACTGGGTTGGACACGTCTTTGCCTTTGCAGTAGTTTGTTTTGGGGTCAATTTGGGGGCTGCTGTTCCATTGGAGTGAGGGAAAGTTGTGTATTCCTTCATGGCTTCTTTGGTGACTTTTGGTAGGTTTGGCTCCTCTCGTTTTGTGTAGAATTCACTTTTGGCTCATTGCAGAACCTCTTTAGCTCCAACATGGTCATGCTAACAACTGTTCTTAGGTGGAAGCAGGCGGTCCAGTTTTGTCCTCATGGTCCCTCTCTGAGGAGCTGGAAAGTGAACTCACCAGTTTAGGTATGGGGTGACGCTGATAGTTTTGTAATAAAACCAGCACATCGTCGTGCATTTGGCTGTTCTAGCGCTTGAGCATTTATGACAAGCATGTACTTACTGAATTTTCTGGCTACATGTAACCTGGCATAAAAACAAAATCATTTTTTAAAGCAGCTCCTTAAACACATCTTATTTTCATGCATTTGTTTTGCACTATAAAATAATTAAATTCTGAGCTTGTCATCAGTATCTATTTCCTTAAGTTTTTAGGTTTCACCCCTTTTATGGTTCTCATGATGTTTCAAGTTGTTCTAAATTCTCTGCTTCTAAACACTTCTACATTCTAATTTCCATCAGTGAGGCAATGCATGCGTCCAACTCTGAGGCTCCCCTACTTTTCAGCTAGTTTTTGTAAACTGTGTGCGAAAATGTTTCAGCTTTTCCTCCAAACTAATTGGGCAGAAGAAACAATAGCTTTTAATACTTTCTTCATCTGGTTGTAGAATTTATTCTCGTCCATTTGATGGTGCAGAAGGGTTCTCAAACCCTGGTTGTGAGTGTGCACCCCACTGCTGTGCAGGTGTTCTCCTGTTTCAAACATTCATCAACAGGCTTCTGCAAAACCCCACAACGCTCGAGAGATAATTAAATCATTGGAACCAGGTGTGTGTACGAGAAAGGACAAGTCTGTGAGCAGTCTGACATGATTTTTTTAAATGGATTCCACAGTCTGCTTGACTGCGTTTTAAGTTTGTGCTTCATACCTTTTACTAGTGGCATGATCCATACTCAAATTAAACCTGCAGGGCAGTGGGACCTGAGAATAGACTTCTGGTGTTGAGGGAACTACATGACGCTCTTCTCACAGTTGGGAGAGCTGTTACCTCTCTGCAACAAGGTAGCCGGATTGAATCCAGGCTTTCTGGGTGGAGTTTCCATGTTCTCTATGTGCTCGTGTGGGTTTTCTCCAGGTACTCGTTTCCTCCCACAGACCAAAAACGTGCATGTTAGACTGATTGGTAACTCTAAATTGTCTCTAGGTGTGAGTGAGAGAGTGAATGGTTGGTTGTCTCTATGTGTCCCTGTGATGGACTGGAGACCTGTCCAGGGCATCAGTGACCCCCGTGACCCGAAAAGGAAGAAGCACGTAAAAACAGATAAAAATAAATAAATACTGTAATTTCTGGACTATTGAGCACACCCAAATATAAGCCGTGCCCACTAAATTTAAACAATAATAATTTTGTACATATATAGGCCGCACTTGTGTATAAGCCATGGGTGTCCATATTGTAACGAGACATTTGCACAGAAATATTTTTTTTAAACTTGATTAAATATGTACATGTAACATACACAAATATATACAGTAAATGTTTTTTGCTGAACAGTGCCTGTTACAAGGCTGGTAAAACTAAAATAAAACACAGTAGCCTACCAGGAAGTCACTGATGCCATCTTCATTAACTGCTTAATGAATAAAAAAAATGAAACTGGCAGACTGGAGCAGAAGTTGCCCTTTGCATGCCGACAGTTTTGGTAAATGATTTCTCGCCACCAGTCATCCAAGCCTCCCATCAAGTGTCACGTTAATACACTTACATATACTTTGTTGTGCCCCCAGCGAGGGGCGCAAGTTCCCCCTCCTTGTTCTCTCCTCCACTCCTCCTTTCACTGGTCCACTGTGACCTGTTTGGTAATTTCATAGGTCAGATGTTTTTTTTAATTTTTTTACCTTTATTTATACAGGTAGTCTCATTGAGTCACGAGGATCCACCCCCAGGAGAGATGTGTACTGGGCAGCTATGCGAGCGCCGGGGTGTGATGAGGTTAAATGTTTTGGTGGCAAGAAGCTCGTTAGCCCATCAAAAAACAAAAATCCACAATTTAGCTGCAGTACTGTATAAGCTGTGGCATTCAAAGCCTGTGGGAAGAGTAGCAGCTTATAGTCCAGAAATTAAAGTACATATTTCTTCCAAATAATAGAAAAGTAAAAATATTTCAGAGCATCTTGGTTGAGTAAAAGTAAAATCTGTCAGAATTGTTTAAAATATTTTATTTATTACCGTACTAGGAGTGTTAACACAACACTTTAAAATAAACAGAAACATATTTAAGAATACTTGAATTCTTCCAATCACTACTGCACAACTGTGCTTACTCAAGCACCAAACTGGAACAACGCCTTTTTATCAACAAAACTTGAGCTTTAGAAAATTTAAACAAAGGCTGCAACGCTGAAAAACAATTCTAGAGTTTCAGAAAAAGTTTTGTTGTTCTGATGCCAATTTAAGACCTGAGGGGGAAAAAAAAACTTTCAAACACTTTGAATGAGAAACTTTGCTTAAGAAAATAAAAGCTTTAACAATAGAAGAAGGTAGCAATCAAACAGCACAAGATACAACAATAATCAGTACAGCGAACGTTTGTGTCAGGAGTCTAATCTACCACACATCTAGTCAGTCATCACTGAAGTCTGAATATGTGGGACAGAACCAGCAAAGATCAAATGCTAGGGGACGTGGGAACAAGACCAAATGTAATTTATAGATGTGCAGACTTTTATTCTTAAGCAGATATCAACCTTTGACTAATAAAACGCGTATGTAAAGATGTAAACTTACTTTTAAACCACACACCATGAGCTTGAACAACTACGCAACTGGAAAAAAGTCATTATGACCTGCTGAATGGATCGAGTGGCTATGGTTCCAGAAAAAAATAAAGTTTAACAAGAATAAAATTCCAGGGACCCCCTTCAAAATGTAAGCGGACTTGAATCTAAAGTGAGGTGCAGTGATTTTCATTTAGCTGTCTTGACCTTCATGTAAGGGTAAATGCCAATGTGCAGGAACAAAACAAGATAATTGTCTAAATATAAACATTTTCACAAGAACTACAGCTAGATTTGTCAATGTGTTTTTATTTATGCCATCCATGTCCAAAAAAAAAAAAACAAAAACAAAAAAAACACTGATCATCACTGAGCTGTAAACGAGTGCAGGGTCACCTTTTTACATTCTGTAATTTAAAGATTTTATATACACAGACTGTCTGAATCATAAATTACATTTAACTGGTACTCTCTTCTCACAGGAGGAAACGGGGCAAACCTTTTAAAAGTGACTGATATTTTCAAGCGATGAAGTCCAGTGGTCTGTTGAATCCTCCCTTTCTGTTCATGTACTGCCTACAAACAGATTTAAGGAACATTGCATCACTGTTTCCCTCACAACACTTGCAGATGACATCATCAAGCATCAATAGGAGTGCAGGATTTGCTGCATAGAAACAGCTGCTGAGATGATTGGCTACTGCAACAGCTGCTGGTGTTGTGAATGCTCACTGCTGAGGAGGCTCAAAACGGTTCCTTTAAACTAAACATAACTGAGGCTCAACAGGAGCTTTAAGATCACTCCAAGAAAACAAAAACTAGATTTGCTGTTTCCCTAAGTGGCTCTGTAATGATGCAGCACAACCTATAAACCATTTGGTGTTTAAATAATGAGTTTGTTGGTGTAAATATACCTGTATTTCCTCTTCATTGTAACGTTGACTGCATATGCATTAACTGATCCGTCCGTTTTCTTCCCCTGTGGAAAAACAAACAAGAGCATAGGTCACGCACGCACACGCACACACTTATGTATAAATAAAATATTGATTAATGCAGGTGTAATTATGTTTTATAATCGATTTAGAGGAACACCAAGATGCATAAAGCAACAAGTCAGCGTTTCTAAGCTGCTCAAAGTGTAAACATTAAGAAATGAATGTGACAGTGAACTCAGTTGGGCGGTGGAGCACGCAATGGCGCCATCTTGTGGCTGAAAGACACACTCACTTTGCTGGAATCAAATGAAGAAAATCCCATTAACTTCATCATCTCAATCTCCTCTTCTGTTTTGCCTTCCATGTCCTCCGCTGTCAAAACACAGGGGAAACATTATTTAGCAAGCTGCTTAAGCACAATTACATAATGTCCAGGACACTGGAAAACATGCATTCCTGCTAAAACTACATGGGGGCTGAGATGGGGCTAGAGGAAGGTCCCAGGTTCGATCCCAGTCATTGCACATCTCGTGGTGTCTCTGAGGACCACACCCTATACCCAATTGCTCCCCAGCGCCTTCAACAGCTGCCCACTGCTCCACCTGGGGGTGGATGGGTTAAATGCAGAGAGCCAATTTCACCATTGTATGGGAACACATAATGATGACAACACAATAACGTGTTATGTGTTGTCATCATTGTATGTTCCCATACATGTTCCCATATGATTACACACAACACATAACGTGTGTAATACCTGAGATCTGGACGGGCTTTGTTGACTTTTCTTTCCCATCCTTCTGTCTCACAGGAGAGGATGAGGAGGAGCGATTACGCCTGGGGGGAGACCTGAACAAGGAGCACAAAGATAGCTGCAGGACGGGTTATCACGACTAATGAGAGATGAAACATCTACTGACGATTTGTTCAAAATTTACAGATAAGATTTTTTTTTAAGGTGAAGATTACAACAGACGTACAACACTTGGCTTTGCCAACTAAACTGACATTTTTTCCCCCCAAAGTTACAATGAACATTTACATACACTGCCATCCAAGAGTTACCATTATTTTTTGCCCTAAAAGTCGTGTTTTTTTCCCTTGTTCCATAATTTAATTTACATACACTGTGACTTGTACACTAAAGCGATGTATTTATGGTTTGTCCCCATATTTATAAAACAATTTATGGCTGAGATATGACTGTTTTCATTCATTTTGACATGGAAAATTTTGAACACAACCATTTTCAGCCACTAGATGGCAGTTGACAATAGAGCAATCAAATAATTGTTTTTAGGTGTTTATCTTGTTAAATTTTTAAGAAATGCACAACGAGTCGCCCATGGCACGTTCATGTTTCCTCATTTTGGCTTTTGAAATGCAGCTGATTTGACCACTAAAATGAATTTATTAAGCAAAAGTTAAGACTGAGACACACCTTTGCTATAAAGTTGAGCAAACAAATATTTATAGGTGGTTATCTTGTTGAATGTCAAAGAATGCACAGCGAGTCGTCCCTCTGCACATGCCAGCTTCTGCAAATCGGGTTTTGACTAAATCACTGGTTTTCTAACAATTTCCTTCAGTTAAACAGTGAAAAAACAGAAATCATTCTTGTTGGTACCAAAAAATCAGATCAAAATCAAAATCAGAA
>JARVGQ010001777.1:30374943-30385195 GCA_031762355.1 Hypsolebias martinsi | reverse complement strand
CTCAAAAAACACATAAAATACTGCACAGAAAGTCAATGGGAGGTGTGATGACGTCACTGGGGAGGCGGTCGTAAGTCAGAGTTGCCATAAGTCGAGGCGCCGTAAGTCAAGGACTACCTGTATTTGACAATGGATGCTGGTTTTATTTTTTTCACCAAGTAAATCTCAACATTTATTTAAACTGCTTTACCAGTCACCGTTGTTCATATGGTTGTAAATACAGTATGTGCAATTTATGCATTGTATAAAATCTAGAAGTGTATAAAATATTCAATTGATGCATTAAATTAAAGAAAATGTTCCTTCATAAAGTCACAATTTTTGTGGGAGTTACCACTGATCCACTGACTCCTGTCTCCGTACCAACCTCTGCACGAAGGATGGAGACTGACTGCACACACATGCACACGCACGCACAGAGGCAACATAAATGGAGTGTGTGTGTGTTGACTCAGCTGTGAGTGTTGGGGGGATAGATGGAGGAGATTGATGAGTGCCAGGAAAGAGAGAACAGACAGGTTTGATGAACGAGTGTAAACTGGCAACAGTGGAATTGATTCCACCTACGAGGTAAGATTGAGAGTTCTCCCCTCTGTGTGACCTCCAGCTTGATTCATCTTCACATCCCTGCCAATGTAACCAGTTCTCTATCTACAGTTTGTGAACATTTTACATTCTGAGGCAAGATAACGCCTCATACTTGCCCCTTAGTTCACCTGCTGTTCAATCCTTCAACTTTAGGGGGCGGCAAAATATTGTAAATTTCTGATGCCCTACTTCTGCAGATTGAAAAAGTGTGTGCTGAAAAAAATATGAGGCTGAATACCCTCAACTGGTTTTGTCTAAAATACTTTAAAAATATGTTGTCACAGAAGAGGTAATAGGAAAGTGCTGTTCTGGAAAAACATGCCTGGCTTTTGTTTTTTCTTTTAACAAGAAAAATGAGTGTAGTGTTCTGGAGAGCCACCCAGAGCTGTGCTCAGGGCGCTGTGACCTTGCTGGTGTGGCAGGGGCTGAATGTGGTTTGGGAGGGTCATCCATTTAGTTAATGGTCCTGTCAAGTGACACCTGTGCTGCTCGCCTCTTCCCTGTCTGGAGTGCTAATGAACCGCAAGAGCAGAGGAGTCTGGGAGTCCAGGTCAATAGCCGCCTTGGAGACTTGAGCCCTGGCACTCTGTGCCAGATACACCCTGTCAGCCAAACGGCGATGGTATCTGGGTGCAAACACTTGAAAGATAGAGGACCTGCTCCTTCAGTGTCAGCTCTGTCTGAGGGTGCAACATAAAGTGGAAGAACATGGCTCCTCGCATGAGCTAAGAGATCCCTGTAAGAGTTTGCTCTCCTCAGGGGATGTGTCAGCGCTTTGATGAATATTTCTCTATTAACTGCCTCCCATTGTCAGCCATGGCCTTTGTGTTACAGGCCAATCCGTCAGAACGAGAAGAGATCTTGGGTCGACACCTCCCTCAGGTCATTATTGAGTCCCAGTGACCTGGCGGTCTCTCCACACAGCTATCCACTTTGCTGAGGAGGCCCTTTCCCTCCCTCACAAACAAAAATCAGCAATTAAAAGCTGCACTTGCAACAACAAAGGCAATCTGGGTGATGGAAGGAGGAGGAATGAAAGTCTTTGGAGACTGGCTAACAGGACTAATGTGACCCAGGTTGGCCTCTTTGGGAGAGCCTTGTCAAGAGATATGAGCCGTGAAATATTACACATAGCCACATATAGCGCAGCTGTAAGAGCCATAATGATAGATAGTCTTAGATAAGTGCAGTGCTGCAGTCTGGAATGATTTACTGCGTCCTCTACGGCTGGTAACAAAAAACTCCTTCATGGAGCTATAAATACTGTAGTATTCAATAAGGGAAAAAACAAGTCAAAATGCAATCATGTATCATTTATTTAACAAAATAAGACCTTTTCCTGTTAGTCGGATAGCACAGCCATCATTGTTTTATTCATCTTCTTTCTTTCTTTAATCTTTGCACCATTTGTGTAGGTCACCCAAACTTGCTGATACCTTGTAAGCTTGAAAAAATATTACATCTTTGCATTTTTACAAATAGAAACAATAGCATTGTTCAAGATAATTCTCAAGGGCATGCATTTCTCCAGAGTCTGAGTCAAAGAAGAACAAAAACAAACAAACAAAGAAAAAAATTAGCAACAGCAGAGACGAAGAGATTAAAAAAGAGCTTCCCAGAATAAAGCCTTGCAATCCATCTACATCATGGTTCAGCCTTTTTAAATTTTTGGATGATATGGTAGGCATAATGGTGGAATATTTAAATCAAATTTTCTTACTTACAATACTTTAGATAGTTTACTTGATTAGCAAAAAAAAAATCCCTATAGGGTTAAAAACCCAGCGCTCAAGTGAAAAATAAATAGTCCTTTGTTTTCAGGGAGAGAATTTTTTCAAAATAAAACGTCAACATAAAAAATCCGGACTGTTTTGACCATCTTACATGTTTTCACTTTTAGACTTCCTGCTATTTTTAATCACTACAGTCTGTTTTCTGTTGCAGGATCTCTGCTTGTGGAGTAGCAGTCACATCCTGAGGCTAACAGGTGGCATCACTGGAGGCCAGCGGGCACGGGACCCTGCTTTGGTGATGACTTCAGTCTCCTGAATCCATCTTCAGGACTGTTCTCATCTGATGCCTTCAGTTTGCTGGTGTCTCTGTGGCATTTTGTCACTGATATCCCAGGGCCGACGCTGATCCCAGTCTCTGACTGTAGAGGGCATAGGGAGAGTAATAGGCTGATGAGGAGGGAAGCGCCGGCATTGGAAGTCCTGGTGCTCCAGGCAGATGGGTTTTGCTGTAAGGGTGGTAGCGGGCCAGGCCCAACCCAGGAGAGCCTCTGAGAGAAAATGAGCTGGGCAGAGCACCTGGACTGTTGGGTGGGGGCAAATGGAGATGGCACGAGGCTGTGGATGACACTGAAGAAGGATAGGCTGACAACAGCTTACTGTCCACCATTCCAGGCAGGGATGTGTGGGTACGCAAATGGGCTAGTAGTTCCTCTGATGTACCGAATCGCTTGTCGCAGGGACCACTGACAGAAACCCAGTTACAGGCGTGGGGCAGTGGCTCGTTCGGGACCATGAAGCCATACGTGTAAAGGGGGTGAGAAAGGGAGGGAGTCGTGCTGGATGACAGAGAGCCAGAGTGCAAAGAGTGGAGGTGGTGTGAGGGATAAACCAGAGGGAAACCAGTCTTAAGGCTAGCCGGGTCATGAACACATGTGGAGCAGTTACTGCCTCCTAGGTGGGACGCACTGGGGAAACTCAGACAGTACGGGTCCCGGCATAAACCCTGCATCAGAGATGGAGGTGAGGCTCCAGTTAGCGGGCTGGAACTGGGGTGCTTTCCTGGAAGTCCTAAACCCAAACTAGACTTGGTAGGATCCAAACCGGAAACATACTGAGAAGGATAGCCAGCATAGGCTCCCACAATTGAGCCATGGTACCCCATGGTAGCAGGGGGCAGGGGGAAGACAGAATGTCCTGGTTTAAATGGTGAGACTGGTGCAATGTGTCCAGAGCTCAGACCAGACTGTGAGGAAGCCTGGGGGTCAGGCTTGCTGTCTGGCCGTGGGCTGCTGGCTGAGCTGGCATTGCTGGAGTTAGCGCTGGCCCGTACCTGGCTCGAGTTGGCTAACTGAGCCCCGTCCCCCCCTGACCTCACTACATCAGAGTCTTTTTTGCTGGCACTGCTGCTGCTGTCTGAGCTGGCCTGTTCTGAACTCCCAGACTTGTTGTCCATGTGTGGGGCCTGGGAGTGTGCCGGGGCTTGTGTGGACGGGGAATGACTTTGTCTGTGGGTCTGGCTTGGTGTGTGCAGGGGAGGAGAGTTGGAGCTCGGCGATCGAGAATTAGAGGACAAAGATGGGCACGAAGCACTTCCTCCACTGGAACTTCCATTTGGCACCCGGAAAGCTGCTTTATCTAACGAGCCCTTTGTCACAAGCACGTCCTTACGGCAGTCGCCAGATGACTTGGAGTAAGGCTTGAAGCTGGATTTATCATCCAGCGACTGGTGTTGCTCACCAGACTTGGATGAGCGGCTGGAGGACTCCTTATCTCCTAGACTGCTGGAGGAGAGGGAGGCCAGCTTGGAGGAGGAGGGGGGGTCAGGTTTGCCGATTTGAGAGCAAGTCTGGGCCAGCAGAGCCAAGGGACTTTTCTTGGCATCCAGCTGTGAAAACATAAGGGACACAACTGTGAATACTTGCTTTGAATCTTCATGCAGTTGTATAGTTATTAATAAATACAAAACATTCAAATTAACCTTCACTTATGAAAAAAACCCCAACTGTCCTGATCGGTCTCCCACACCTAAATAAACTATTTTTTATATATATAATGAAGTTATCATTTACATTAAAAACAGCTTTTTAAAAACCAGCTTCTAATAAACTCCACCAATAAACGGCTCCTAATATCTGACAGTAAAAAAAAACTATATACAGTATATACGTTTAAATCCAATTATTTGACAGAAAATTGAAGAACGGTCACTTTTAAAGGCGCCAGCTTCGAGAGATGTTTGTTGTTTTTCTGCTCTGAGTCTTTTCATACTCACTTCGATGCTGACAGGCGCAGATGTGAGCGGCTGGAGATACTCCGGGTGTAGCAAGTGGGCGCTGTGCGCAGTCAACATCTTTAAGATCCGGACTGGGAGCCTCTTGGCTTGACGCGTCGGGTCGGAGGGACACGGAGAGGACGTGCGCGTGGGACAGGACGCTCGGTTTGCTCCTCTTGGCTGAGAGTCGCCGCTGCGCTCCGGGGACTGACTGCGTAAAAGCGATTCAGCTCCACCGGGGAGATCTCTCATCTGGATCTGGGCGAGAAGAGCCGAGGAGTAGTCGCCACTTAGTTTTATTTCTCTGCACACGTCATGATGACAAATTCAACCAAGGAGAGTGGGATAATCCAGAATGGCTGTGCGTAAAGCACGTCCGTGTCCGAATAACGCGCCTCACTGAAGAACAAATGGCCAAAATGTCATCCTTCAAAAGCGCGTGCTAATTACTCATAAATATTCCTTTATCCAGTGATGGAAAAAACGCAGAAAACGCCAGAAGTAATCGCTGATCACCAAAATAAGAGTCAACCCCGCAGTGTGCGTGTGCCAGCGTCCTGCGCGGTGCGCGCTGCTCTGCCTCCCACTGCAGCAGCTTCACCCTCTTCTTCCTCTCACTGGAGATGTGAGGAGGGGTGTCAAAGCGCGCAGCCGCCATCCAATCACAAGTGTCTGCATTCCTAAACAGGGGAGGTGCAAAAGAGGAGGGGAGGGTTTTCCTCCAAGCCTCACCCTCTGGTTCAGACTGTAATGTAGCTGCAAATTTGTGCCACTGACCTCCATAATCCATATGCAAACTGAACACGAAGTGGTAATAAATTCTGGCACAATTCATCCAAGAGGGGATTAAGAGGGAAAAAAAAAAAAAAAAACAGTGGAGAAATTTGTAGGGCAAAAACAAATCTTCCTCCTTGGGTGTTTGAAGCTAATTGCTTGTACAGTTTTCTGTGGACACATTGTAAAAATGTGCATTAAAAAAAAAAACAACCTAAACATTTTCTACATAAATGGTGCCAGCTGACTGGATTTACAACAAACATCTACTGTAAATTAAACTTCAATAATAACTTGGGACTTAATTTAGGAATCCTGTAATCTAAGCTGACATCACTGATGTGAACTAGAATAAGTGATCCAAAGAGATATTAAAGCTGCTGCATGTGATTCATTACGGTCACCATGGTAACTCACACACCTGAGTCTCTCACTCTGACAATGTAAGAGACACAAATATGGACTGGAAGGTAAGCCTTAAACAGTTGTAGAGAAACTACAAACATTTTCTATACTGTAAGAGGCAGAAGTGTGTCCTCACATGTGTCAGCTCCTATAGTTTAATGTAAGAGTTTAAAAGAGGCTTCACCTTCTGAGCTGAGACACAACAGGAGTTTAGCTGCGTGCACACTCCTCTGTGGGAGGATTAGAGCGAAAACAGTAAGTCGTATAGCAGGGAGACACACCGGGTAGAACATGACAATAGCCTATATATTGTGTATATACAAGTTGTGAGAAGAATGTGGTAGTAAACATAATTTCTTTGCAAAACTTTAGATAGCCCTAAAGTGTATGACATCATTCAGCTGTCCAGTTGAAGAAGAACCTTCTAATTTCATGAAACCTAAACTGTGGAGAGTGATGTAAAATGTTGATGGTATCAAAAGGTGGTTGAGTCATGAAGTCCAACTTTTCATGACAGGTTTAAAATGATGCCTGAGTTGCAGAGCTCTAAAGAAGACTGGGCCTTCTCTCTCATTTTGCACAAATCTCATTGTTTTCTATGAACAAATAAATAGATATGGTAAATTAAATACCTTCTATTCATAGTAACTATTGATCTGCATGTTTTGATGATGGGGGAGGGGGGTGCAGAGGCTAGGGAAGGAGGGCCTGTGATTGGAAAGTCACAGATTCAACTCCCCAGACTGACAACATCAAAATGTGGTTGGGAAAGGTGACCGGTCTCCACCGTCATTTGCCCCTGGGCCCCGGAGCAAGGCCCTCAACCCCCACCATGCTCCCAAAACAGGTCCCTCGAAAATGAGTCCTCATGACTCAATGAGACTACTTGTATAAATAAAGCTTAAAAAATATTATTCTTTCTGATATTTGGCTGTTTTTCTAAGGCTTTGGCTGAACTATGAACCATGGCACAGTAAGTGGCTTGTAAGGATACTTTCATGCTGACACCATGACGTGCGGTGAGGTTGTGACAGGTGAGGCTGACTGTCTGGAGTCAGATGCTCACATACATGAACTCAAAATAGAAGTTTATTGTTCAATTTACCATTTTTTTTTAAAGACAACTAATTATACTTTAATCAACTCCATACTCTTCTCTTTTTAAATAATTTTTAAAAATATATAATTGTCTTACCTTTATTTTAAGATGAATGAGTGTGGAACAATTATGATGAGTTTAGAAAAATCCTTTAGTTTTGAGATATAATCTAGTTTGTCTAAACAAATTTAAATGAGTGCAACGATTTGCTACACACCCGCTCTGTGTAACAGAAGAACGCGCAGCAGCACCTGCTTCATTGTCCCTGCGGGGCAGCACTGCCCCCTATTGGTGTGGCACGGTATATTCTGCCTCACCTCTGTGAATTTTCAGCGTGCATTCATGACCAATAAGAAAGAAGAAATATGTCACACACATTCATTCAATACATTAGACAGACTGTAGAACAGCAGCATGTGCAGCTCATGTGTAATCAAACATGTATGTTGGCGCTATAAAGAGAGACAGCAATGGGCATGTATCAAACGCCTACTTCATATACAGTACTGTATATATGACACAGCGCCCCCAGTGGTGAACCACAGCTCTACACTGCCTCGCCCAGTGAGATTCTTCCATGTTTAAACAGGCAATGCATAAATTCTGCGATTTTGACCACTGAAGTGTTGAAATAATTCAGAAAACAGTTTTGTAAAACACTTTTATAGAACAATCAAGTGGTTAAATGTATTTTCTCTTATCAGTGTTAGTATTTTACCGGTACTTGTCATGATGACAGGAGATCGCCTCCCCTGCCTCCCCTGACTGCATGTCACTGGTTTACACTGAATAATGATGGCCTTAATTACTGACTGTTTTTAGAAAAGTCAGGTATGTTTATAGTTTTACTGCATTATCACAGCAAAATGGTACAGAGTACTGAACCTAACTTGATTTTTCCATAAAAAGGCTTGTGTCATGTGATTCACGAGTTGTGCATTTTGCTTACATTTTTGTAATTCAAAGTCTCAGTCTCTTCTTCATGCAGTTTTATTCATTCTTGTAAACAAGATTTAAAGACAAGGCACCAGATATGGCATTTCCTGATTGCCACCATATGAAGCTCACCAATAATATTAAAAAATGAAACTGTCCAGATGACCCGACTGAGAATTATTAGATTTGGTACCTGGATTATTGAGCATGAACTTTGTTGCATTAAAAAATGTGGTTTATTGGGACAGTGGCTTAAAGGCCTGTCCAACTGTTTCAGCCCAAACTATCACTGTTGCCAGATTGAAGTAGTTTTACCTAATTGATGGCTAAGAAATTACACAGTAAGCTATTCTCCTCAGGTTTATTTGTAAAAACGGACATTTCACAGTCTAGGCTGGCCTTATCAGACTGTACAGCCTTAGTTTGCTCAGTGATTATAATGGCTGCTGTCATTCATCTGCAGCTGAGTGGAAAAGCAGCATAAGTAGGATGAAGTCACTTCAGCTTCACTCAACAGCATCACTGTTTGACCTGTCATCATTAGGCTCAGTCGTCACTCATCGCCCACGCTCTGCCGCTCATGCTTCAACAACCTGCCGGGATCCAAGAGCCTGTGAACTCAAACGTGCACGCTGCCGCACTGCACTGTGGCAAAAAAAAAAAAAAAAAAAATCGGCCTTTGAATCTGCCTGTTTGTTTAAAGCGGTCTGTCGCCGCCTTGGGCCGAGACGCATAAACAGGTGACGCACAACAACTGCTTTCTCACAGTAAGATTTTAAGGTGAGGCTGAGATCTTAAAGAGGATTACGCACTCCTCGTATCTGTTGTAGACCTCGGATTAGGGTCGGATTTTTCTGATTGTGCTCTTTGCTTGCAGTGCAATCATCCACTTGTTAAAACTGTGAGAGGGTTTAAAGTCACTGCAGCGTAGGTGGGGTTGAAATGGGAAGGGGGTGCGTTTTAAAAGAGACCAAAGAAGAGGGCAGTGGGAAAAGCCAGACAAAAGCAGCAAGAGAAAGAAACAAGGGAGGGCTGAAACAACAGGGAGCAGCTCCTTTCATGTGTCCCCTTGATGTAGGCTGCTAACAGCTGTTTTGGCGTGTCAATGACTGATGGTTGTTTCCTGTTGTGGATATTTTAGAGGGGCAGCTTTGCAGTTTAAGAGCTTTTCTCAGCATGCCCATGCCCACCAGCCCTAGAGGAATTTCCATGCCTCTCCGTGTCTGCATGGAAGCTGGAACAGCAGCCAAATAAACCCCCAGGATCAGGCAGGAGCTGAGGAGGAGCGGACCTCTCGTGCCCTTGTGGTGCTGTGATTTACAGAGCCGCCGAGGCCTGTAATGAACGCCACTGCTCTGCGGCGCAGTCTAATTCATCTCGGTGTTGAAAAGCTGCCGATTGCCTGGCTCCAAACTAAATATATAAACCTCGACATTAGGCAGATGAGTTTTTCAATCCTCGTGCGCTCGTTTGTCTTCGCTCCGTCTCTGGAAGTGCTGAGGTGTTTTGTGACGCACAGGAGGATTAGCATTGTGTAGACGCTCTGTGTGATCATTAAATGGAGGGCTGACATTGATGTGAGCTCATAAGAGTCTTGTTTCTGTCTCCCTTTTTAACTTTTCACGTGATTATATTTCAACAGGCCTTCACTGGTGTCAGCCAGACCCTGACAAGGCCTGGCTGACTGTACCTTACAACCAGGAGAAATGATAAAAGCAGCAAAGAGGCAGAAGAGGGAAAATGAGTGTAAATAACTCCTATTTAATTATCTGTGACTGACTTATGGGGTGTGTGGAATGGGAATAGAGGCCCGAGGCTGGGGCTCTGCTCCACCACATGGGTTTGCTCCAGCTGTAATAAAACCAAGGGGGAAAAAGTGGATTAAGACAGTTTCATGGGGTGTAGCAGACATGGCATTTAGACCCAAACACTTAAAACAAGCCTCACAGGCAACATTCCAAGCAGGACAAAATGTTGAAACAAGGATTTCCTTGAGCTTAAAGCTCCACAAACAATGTCTACGTGGCATACTTAATGCATGCACACTTCCTCGTTTGTCTTTCTGTGGTTGCCTCTCCCTCCATCTTTGACATACTAATCCTTTCATGGCTGAGTGTGTCTGTGTGCGCACCGAAATGTGAAAAAGGAGTCTGTGCTCATAAACATCAACATGCAGGCCAAACTGTACATGATAGCATCTTAAACGCGCGGGCTTCTGAAGTTCTGTCAGGGAGCACGGTGCAGCTGGCTCTGTGCATGATAAATGTGTGTGTCAGAGTCAGAGCTGTGGCTGACAACCTTATCTCCCCAGTTTAGGTGGGAGATCGTCTCTCTTGTCAGCTCATCACGTCTCACAAGTTAACACTCTTATCCACTCTGCCTACCTGTCTATCTGTCTGCATTGTAACGACGCCAGGATAATAGGCTCGGGGGGGGGGGGGGGGG
>JARVGQ010001777.1:30188451-30202614 GCA_031762355.1 Hypsolebias martinsi | reverse complement strand
CACTGTCCAACAGGAGAAGGACACAGAGGTCCACTGTCCAACAGGAGAAGGACACAGAGGTCCACTGTCCAACAGGACAAGGACACAGAGGTCCACTGTCCAACAGGACAAGGACACAGAGGTCCACTGTCCAACAGGACGAGGACACTAAACACACTGGTGGCGCGACACTGCTGGTTTAGGAGAAACCGTTGAAAGTCCTGAAATGTTCAGACGTCAGCTCAACTGAGAGTCTGTAGTTTAACTTAGAGAAGAAGCTGATCCAACCTGAAGGAGCTGCAGCAGTTTGGTCCTGAAGAATGGACAAAAAGTCCAGAGATCATCTGGACCAGACTCAGGAGGACAGACCTGAAGAGTCTCTGCTGTAACTGCTGCAAATCATGCTCACGTTCAGGATTTAGTTTTGAAAGCACGCACCATTTTTCAGTTTTTTTCCCCCTTATTTAATCTTATTTGAAATATTTTTTTATACAATTTTTTTCTTGTGATAAAATAATGATCCAGCTCAACTCCTGATGGTGAGACAAAACACAGATTACTAAGAAGATGAACACTTTTTCAAAGCACCACATTATACACAGTAATTCAGCTTGAAACTAAAATCCACTTCCATATTTGTACACAGTAAAATCATTTTATCACATCACATCCTCATTTAAAATAATATATTTAACATACATTATTACAGTTGATTTATGTTTAAAGTAGATTTTTAAATTAATATTTAACTTGTAAAAGATCGAGGAACTGCTCAGTTCAGCTCAGACTCACCTTGATTGTTGTCTCACAGCAGAGAAACTTCAAATGAATGTAAAACACAAACTGCTCTGTCTTCAGTGAATGACCCAACGTCTGAGCTGGGCATGGTTTTATACAGCTGCTGACATCTGTGGGAGCATCAATCTGTCGTCTGGTTTGTGTTCATGGCGCTGTTGTGCACAAAAGACGCTCCATTTGTGTTTCTGTAGCCAATGCTGAACCCTTCCACACCCGCAGACGGACTGAAATTAAAAGTGCTTCAGATTCTTACAGAATAATGAAAGCGAACGAATCAGACGCGTCCTTATAACTTGAAGCAAACATGTGTTTTGTGGTTTTAGTGCAAACAATAGAAAGAATTTGGTGAAGACTTTAAATACACACACAAGTCACAAATTTCTGTCTCATCTTTGCTTTGTGTTGACATGAACAGACAAACTGCAACAAAAGCTGCAGAACTGAAATTAGAAGGGAAAGAACGACTTGTTTTTTTAATAACTTCACTGGTGCAGTGACTTTACCAGTAGCAGCTTGACTTAAGCGATTCTGTTGACACTTTTAACTCATTTTATTACTTGGTTCATGATTCGGGCAGGAAAGTCTGTGCTCCATGTCCAGATTTTGAAAATAGTTTGTAAAATTAAATTTAAACTGAGGCTTTTATCTGGAGTTAAACTGGTTTATCATTTCGTGACTGAACGGGTGATTCACACTTCGACCTCCTAACTGGAATATGAAGACTCTGCATGTTGGTGTTACGAGGTCTGGCCTCACCACTGTAGATAATTCAGAATGCTGCCGCTCTGAACACAAACACAAATGTGTGCCACATCTCAGGTTATGGCATCCCTTTAATGACTTCCTGGTTTCAAGTAATGATGACCAATCAGGACAAGCTCCTGTATACCTGTATGTTCTGCAACCTCAAGTTTCCTCAGATCTATTGATCGTTTGCTTTTGGTTTTCATGCGGTCCAGGTGATCAAGCCATGCTGTAGCTCCAACCATGGAAACTGCTGCTCCTTCATACTTATTCAACCTTTATACAGGCCAGTCTCATTGAGCCATGAGGACTCATTACAAGAGAGGCCTGTTTTAGACAGAGCATATAAAGTACGTACAACAGTAAATGACAAACTACAGTAAAAAAGTTAAAAATTGTTAAAAATAAAGGTGCCGTAAAACAGGGTGAAATACTAAAAACGAGATATTTTCTTTAATTTTTTTATTGATAAATGTTTGAAACCCCGTAAAGAAATCAAGGACAACCTCCGTTCCTGTTGCAAGGTGTTCCAGGAGCAGAGGAATACATTTTGACATGAGGGAACGCTGCAGGTAATTGTCCTAGAGTGCATGTTGTAACTGCACTGATGACATGACATGTGGGAGGAGATAGGTAGACTAAGGAGGGATTTACTGTATAGATGAAAATGAACCAGTGAGTGTACGTGTGGATAATGACCAACTAACTAAGGAATACAGAGTGCAGTGATGGGTACGGTAGTTACAACCAGTTATGAATCTTAGCACACCCTGGTAGACAACATCCAACATCTGTAAAGAGCTGGCAGGGGTATTTTATGTAAAAAGTCAATGGTTGGTAGGAAGGTAGCAGTTACAAGGTGTTCTGGCATTCAGAGTTATATTTCTGAAGAAACCCAGTTTTAAAAGATGTGCATTGACCAAGATTCCCAAGCTTTGCAAGAATCTACAAATTCAATAGAACACCATACATATGACTGAGTTGCTGGCACAGACTGCTAAAAATCATCCTTTGTCAGCATTTAGCACTAGTTTGGGGTGAATGAGTCTAACTGAATGATGTAAAATACAGTAGAAGCTGGAACACCTTGGCAACTGTTAGTTCAGCAATCTGTGTCATTGGCATAGAGAGTCATCAGGAATGTTTTAATCTGTATTTAAAATTGGAGTGGGACCTAAAACTGAGCCTTGTGGTGCACCATTGTGACTGTTGGGTAGTCGAAGTACTGCTGAACACGTTGGCCTCAGATTTAGTTACGTGCCAATGATCTGAGAAGCAGCCAATTGAAAGGCACACATTTTACCCAATGGCTCGCAATACACCAGTTTCAATTTGTGGCCGTCTTACCATTTGTTTTGTACAGCACTTCGGAAGACGACAGCTTTAAGTGCACAAATATTGATTTGATGCATCAGTATAATTTTTAAAGAATTGACGTTTATTTCCAATTGATGTTTGTATTGAGTATGAAACCTTAACCTTGTGAGCAGAATGCAAGATTAACAGATCTTAAGGAAATGTATGCACTTTGTATGGCCACTATAACAGCTCTCCTGACAGCAGCTAGTGGTATGGGCTGCTTTAACAGTTTCAGATCACTCATTAAAAAACAAATAAGGTCATATGATCAAGATTCTCACCCAGGACATTTGTTGAACTTTAAGACTATTGTGCGATGGGTTTGAGTTGAAGCAAGTATTAATTTATGCAATGTTAAATAACCAGAACAATTGAAAATGCAAACTTTTTATTTAAAAACACAATTTCTATAGAAGACACTTCAGCTCACTGAAGATGGTTCCTGTAAAGAAACAGAAGTCAGACAGTTCCAAATGGAATGTGAACTCCTGAAGGTTTGGAGGCTACCTCTGGTTTTTCCAATTCTGCCTGGGCACTTTGAGTGCTGGGGACAGTCTCCACTTTCTGTAGGTCGGCCATGTTCATCTCCTTTGTAGTTTCAGAGTTACCCCTCCTGTAAAGAAATGTTTCAGTTGGTGTTGTACCTTAATTGTGTTTCAGAATAATTCTACCAGATTACCTGGTTTCAGCACCCTTCTTTTTAAGCACCACTGCTATTACAGCAATGACCACAATCCCTGCACAGAGACCTGCTGCGCCATAGATGACTGGACCCTGCATGCCTTTTGCAGCACGATCCTGACAGGCAGCACCACTGTAGCCTTCTGAACACACGCATGTAGCCACTCCTTCGGCCTCCACACAGCGACCATTACCACTGCAGCGGTTTTGGTTGCACTGGTCAGCTTCCATGTTCACATCACTTGGCAAATCATCCTGGTCAGTTTCTGGAGAAACTGAGTGATTAGAGGAGCTGTGAGGGTGGGTAGGAAGAGAGGCCTTGGAATCTGGCTCCTGCTTTAGACCGCCACCTTTAAAATAGATGAAGCATAAATTAACAGATTGAAGTTTCACTCCCCCCACCCCCACCTTTACACACAGTTCTCATCTGATTGGTCAGCGCAGTCTGCATGCCCATCACAGAATTTTGTTGCTGGAAGACAGGTTTGGTCTGAACATGATCTGCTGCCAGGTGGACAACTTTCTTGCAGGACACACTTTGTTCCCTTTACCATGTAGTCATGTGCACACATGCATGTCCGGCCTGCTGGAGTGGCAAGGCACAGATGCTGACAGTCTCCATTATTTTGGGCACACAGGCTGGAACCTGGTATTAAAGGTCAGATTTTAGTTTAGAAATAAAGCTTCTCATTTGAAATGAGACAAAGATTTCTTATCTACCTGATTGACTGGACTTGCTGAAAGATTTTAAGCCAATCACTTGTGTGCCAACCTCAAACCACAACTTTTGCTGCTGATCTTTGCTGTACCAAAGCCTGGTCATGTCTGAAGGAAATCAGGCAGAAATTAAATGCTTTTATAGACAGTTTTAAAATGATTAACACATTTGTAACAGGCCATTACCACTGATAGTCATCCAGAAGAGTGCGTCATCCCCAAAAGCCATCGCAGTCACGCTTTCAACAGTCTCCAGCTTTTTATAACCGGATCCATTAATGTGAACAGAATTTATGGTTCCCATTCCTGAGAAGTGACAAGATTAGAAAATGTCCTTTTAAAATCAGATTTGACCAACTGAGGAAAGTTTAGTTGCTTACCCATGTCAGCCCAGAAGATTGTATCCCCATTACTGGAAAAGACCAGGGAGGCAGGCTGGACTGCATCCTTGTATACCACTTGTCGCTGTGCACCATCCATATGGGCACATTCTACTGCAGCCTTGCTGCTTGTATCCTGCAGATCCAGATTTGTGTAACACATAGTTCCACTTGGAGGATTGAGAGCAATGCAACCAACTCCACTAATCTTATCTTCAATGACGACAGCTGTGTAGGCTCCAGATTTTGAAGTGACCTGAAGGCGTGGCTGTTTGCTACTCCAGTACACGTTAAGGGTCACCCAGTCGAGGGCCATGGCAGTGATGGCATCATCTAGTTTCAGAATCTGTCTCTGGGCGATTAGAACTGAATCCTTCAGCTTGAAGGAGTTGAGTGAAGTTGTGCCATCATCTGTTATAATCAGAGTGTTATCTTGCAGGCTATAGTCCATGATGGTGGCTTCATTGATGTTTGGGATTTGCAGTGCCATGTGCTCAGGCCATCCCTTTAAGTCAGCAGCTTCTTGCTGGGATGGCAAATAGACCTGGAAAAGTAGCAATTTAACACTTAATGTTCAGTTTTGTGCCCCTCATAAAAAGTTGGTGCAGAATGTTGGCAACATCTGTTCATGATTACAAGGTTTTAAAAAGTCATTTTAAACTTGTTCCCAACATTCTCAATGGTCCTTTACAATAAACTAGTGCATTGCCCTTTTTAATTTCTGTTTAGGGAAGTTGAACACCAACCTTTGTTACAGTTGAGGGCGACAGTAGCAGCAGGAATGTTGAAGAAACCTGACTGGAGCAGGTCAAACCATCCTCAGCCAGCAGGAGACCAGAGGGACACTTGCAGACTGCCCTGCGTCTTGGAGCCAGGACACACATGTGGGAACAGTCAGTCTTCTTGCAGGGGCTGTCTGTGTTCATCTGGAGTATTGGGTGGATGACCTGAAATGCAGGCAAGTCATTAGCAACTCCATTTTGCAGTCCAGTCAGGACTACTTTCACCAGGACTACTCACTTTCACAGCAAAAGGCTGTCCTGGTCGTTTCAGGAGAATTTGACGGTTTTTGCCAGAGATCTTAACAGCTTGAACCATCCTTTTCTTAGCATCAGACCAATAAAGCATGTCATTGAATACAGCTACAGAGAATGGATTTGTTGTCTCCTTCATCTGAAGAATCTAAAAAAAAAAAAAAATGCAAATATGGACAATTGAAGCTAAAGTATAATTCAAGTCTTAGTGGGCCATGCGTCAAGATTAAGATTTCAGAGCACTAAATTTAAGTTGAAGCACTAAATTTAAGTTGGAGAACTTAACTTTGCATGTTCCTTCATGCTCATTTTACCTTAATATCACCTCCATCCAGTGTTGAAGATCCAATGGCCTTTAGCCTTTCATCTGTCCAGTAGATCCTCTCAGAGATCGATTCTACTGCAATTCCACCAGGCCAGCCTAAACTAGAGTTCACCACAGCCCTCCTCTCTGATCCATCCATCCCAGCACGCTCAATCTTCACGACATTACCAATTTCAGTCCAGAACATCAGCCTAGAAGTGAAGTGAAGAGCATTAATACTGGTCATCAACATTTACCTTCATGCAACACTTCAGACCAACCCTTTTTGTGGCAGCAAGGCCAGACAGCGAGGCTGATCCAGGTCTTCGTCCAAGATGACACTTCTGTCCACAGATTTAACAGAGGTTTTTGCAAGTCTGACAGCAACAATCTGACTGTTCACACCATCGATCCAGTACAGGTTTCGACCAAGCCAGTCCACAGCAACAGAGTCAGCTCTGACACCTGAAGACAAAACATTTAGTTTGTACCCTTCACTACAAGTTGTCACTTTCAACAGCATATGTCCAAAACCTTTTATGAAGATTCCTGTGGTCTTCTGGTCCATTGAAGACCATCCGATTGTCTCGGTGTCCACACTGACCCAGAACACTTTCTGATCCCTCCAGTCATAGTCCAGAGACAAAACTGCCTTTTTGGAAGAGGACGACAAAATGTCTAGACTTCCACTGCGCAAGCCCAACAAGTAGAGCTCCGTTTGGATTGATGTCAGCAGGAAGGGTTCACCTGAGGACAGACGTTTAGACACTATGTAGTTTTAATTGATAGTTTTATTATCAGGTGCGAATACACCTTTAACAAGTTATTGAATTTCCACACAAAACTTCGTTTTACGATCATAATTTTAATTGTCGTTTATACTCAATTCTTTGTATAAAAATTACCCTAAACAATTAAGTTTCCCTGGAGAGCTTCAAGTTACGAGATTTAGTGTTTGCCAACTTAAGTCGCTAAAGTGAAATGTCCTGCATGCCTGACAGTCCATTAAATTTAATGAAAAAAGTTTTTTTTTTAAGTCAAGACAACTGAAGCTACCATCACCCCATTGACTGTTTTCTTTAATGATGAGTGAAAGTCTCCACCATTTAGTCAGAAATCACCTAAACTTCAGAAGTTATGGGGGGGGTGGGGACTACAGCTTTACCTGTGATCTTGCACAGGTGTCCACCGGCCTCCATAATAAAGCCTGGATGACAGTCACATTGGTATGATCCTGGAGTATTAATGCACAGGTGACTGCACACACTTGGCATCTGGTCTTCACACTCATTTACATCAACACATGTCACCCCATCCTCCTTGAGCTTGTACCCATCTGCACAGTGACAGCGCTGAAACACAAGTTAAGATTAATCTTGAGATGTTCCCCAGGAACATGTTTAGCTACAAGTTCTTTTCATTTTCTCCACTTTGTCAAACCAAATATTGAAGACATAAAAAAAAAAAAAAATGTGCTCACTGGTCCCTGTGGTGTTCTGTAGCAGCCTTTAGAACAGCCAGAATCTTCTGCACAGGCCGTTTGGCAGCTGCCTCCCTCGTCTGAACCATCTGCACAGTTTGTGATCCCATTGCAGACCAGACCCACATTCAAGCACTCCTGACTGCCACACTGGAACTCATGGGCGAGGCAAGTCACCATCCCACCTGCAAGGATTCACATTACATCAGTAAATCTTATTGTTGAGTACTGGGGCTTTGTTACATAATGCATTTTTGCAATTTCTCATTTAAATGATGGTAACTATGGACATTCTGCAATGACTGAAGTTTTATTATAAACTCCCATTACTCACATTCATCCTCATCACTGCCATCATCACAGTCCTTCATGCCATCGCACCTCCAGGCTGCAGGAACACACTTGGACTTGCACGACCACTGGAAGTCACCACAGTTCAGAGGAGCTGCGGGACAATCCTGAAGGACAGATTCATCCTGGCTTTAATTTTTCAACCGATTAGGACAAGGCTTTTTTTTTTTTTTTTTTTAAATACAGAGTGCACAAATAAAGGCTCATGCAGCCTCTGGTTTACAGTTTTACTCTTTAAACCCTTTTGATATTACAACTGATCTTACTTTAGCATTCATGTATAAGAGAAACTGTCAAACATCCACCTTTTCATCAGAGCCATCTTTGCAGTCCTGGTCTCCGTCACAAAGCCACTCTTGCACCAGACACTCCTTACTTTGGGGGCAGCGGTGTTTGGTAGTGCACACTGGTGGTTTGGTGCAGGCCTCCTCGTCTGAGCCGTCCCGGCAGTCTGGGTGACCGTCACAGTGCACTGAAGCAGACACACACTGGCCACTGGCACATCTGAACTCTGTAGTACTGCACTCTTGTTCACCTGCAGGAAGTGAAGGAAGGCAGTTTGAAGAGTTTGCATGTTCCAGATAGACAATGTAATGTGCAGAACGTACCGCAGGTTGCCTCGTCACTGCCATCTATGCAGTCGCTCTCCCCATCACAGAGGAAGCTGCTGGGAATGCAGCGGCTCTTGTCACACTGGTGAGCACAGCCCTCCATGTGCTTGGCACAGTCCAGCTCATCCGAGCGGTCCTGACACTGAGGTACACCGTCACACACCTGGCCCTTTTCTATGCATTTCTTTCCATGAGCACACTGAAACTGGTCTGCAGCAGAAACAGAACTTATACTGGATATATCATTCTGATGTTTTACATTTTAAAGCATTATGGAGTTAATATATTCTAAATTCTTAAGTCTGCAGATGTAAATTTAGATTTGGTTGTTTTCACCCCACTAAATGCCATTGAGCTTTCCTACTTTTAAAATGCCTGTACAATACAATAGACTCCAGTAAAACCACTGCTGGTTAACAGTGATTCTGCAACTTTATATACATGTTAATCTGCACAAGTCACTTACTACTTTCACATTCTGATAAGCAGTTTTCCTCATCCGAGCCATCTCGGCAGTCTGCCTCCCCGTCACAGACATGGTCGTAGTAAACACAGTCAGAGTTGTCTTTGCAGGATTTGGTGCCCAGAGGGCATCTGATGGGACGAGATGGACCAGGAACAGGAGCTGCATTAGTGTCATCTGGGTCCTCTGGAAGACAGTGAAGGAGAAGTGACTCACAGCTAGAAACTGCACAGAACAAATGGAACAAGACAGTTGTCAAAAAGCCATACCACAGGTAGCTTCATCAGTGCCATCCAGACAGTCCTTCTCTCCGTCACATATGAAGCTTGCAGGCAGGCAGCGATTCTTGTCACATCGGTGAACACAGTCTTCAGTTTGCTTCATGCAGTGCTGTTCGTCTGAGAGGTCCTGACACTGAGGAACACCATCACACACCTCGTCCTGGTCTATACACTTCATCCCATGGGCACACTGGAACTGACCTGGATGCAGATCAAATGGGGATTTTTGTAATTAAAAGCAGAAGACTTAACAGTGATACTGCATTTTTAATCTGTTCAATAGATAAAGCGTTATGGAGCTCCAAAGTGTTGGTGCACTTTTTTTTCCTAAACAAAAAGTTTAAATTGTGGTGCAAGTTAAATTTTGTTATAGGAAAAATTTATATTGCTGCATTAAAAACATGCACTCTGCCAATTGTCACATGTTAAGTTAAACAAAACATTCGTGTTGACTTTTAAAGTGATTTTCAGCAAGTGCATCATGACTAATAAATTCTCATACCATCACCACATCCAGATTCACAATCTTCTTCATCGGAGCCATCCTTACAGTCCAGCTCTCCATCACAAACATGGTTGTAAGGGATGCATTCTGAGCCATCCTTGCACAGTTTAGTGCCCAGGTTGCACTTCATAAGACTGCTTCCAGCTGAAACAACTAGTTCAACCAGAGGAGAACATGACTGAAACTACAGCGTGACAAAGACTTGTGTTAAAGAACAGAGCAGGCTTACCTTGCAAGTATGATGCCAGTAACGCCAAACCGAGACAGACCCATCCACCCATCGCCACAAGCAAAACAAAACAGACGCTTCCAACAGACTGAAACGAGCCGTTTTATAAAGGCAGAAGGTGAGGCCAATCAGACTAACTGAACACCTGAGTGAGGGGAGGAGCTTCAGCCTCTCTGATTGTTATATCAGTTATAAGTGCACAAATTCATGCATGTTTCCACAGCTGAACAACATGTGTGTTTGTGTTTTTTTTTTTAATCTCATTATTTTTAAGCAGTGCTGGAATTTTAACTTCACTTCTTTTCCCACTCATTTTCTTAATCATTGTCCACACCTGTTGCAAATTTATTTTATAATCTATGCATGAACAATAATCTCTCCAAGTTTTCCTTTTTGCCTCTGGTCCTACGAGCTACCGCCCCTTTCTTTTTAAAATCCAAAACGTTTTCTCTGTTCATGTTTTTCTGTAAGGTTTTTAGAGCCTTATTTGTCTCTTTAATTGCTTTACTGCATTCATCATTCCACCATGGAACAACTTTTGTTTTTCTTTTCAAAACTACTTTTGGAATAGTTGAGTTTGCTGCATTTAAAATGAGCTCTGGTACCTGGTTATTGCATTCATCAATACTTCCCTCAAGATTTACTAAATTACTATTTTTCTCACAATTAATTTTAAATGTTTCCCAGTTAGCTTTCTTAAAGCTCCATATTGTTGAAATTATTTCCTCTTGTTTGGTTATATTGTCATTTATAATTGCACTAATAGGAAAGTGGTCACTCCCCAGTGTAGAGTCTCCATTTACAGTCCAATCACAGGATTTTGCAATAGTATCTGATACTAAAGTCAAATCTAAACAAGAGAATGAACCTTTATTGATATTAAATCTTGTGCCCTGACCATTATTGAGACAAACCAGTGATCTTTCACCCATCATTTCTTCAATGACGTTGCCGTTGCTGTCTGTTTTGCTACTACCCCATAAGCTATTGTGTGCATTAAAAGCTCCACACCGTATTTCTCTCCTGTTTATCCCTTTAGATATTTCCTTAAATCCCTCACTTCCTAGATTTTTACATGGGTTATAAAAATTGAATATCTTGATATGTCCAGTTCTTTTAAGTTGTAGATTTCTATGCTAATACATTCATATTCTGTTGAGTTGTAAATTTCCTTATATGCTATTCCATCAATAAATGTTGCACACCCTCCTCCACTATTCCCAGTACTTCTGTCTTTCCTTATTGTACTATATCCATGAATTTTAAAGTCTAAATGGGATTTTAACCATGTTTCCTGTACACATATTATATCTGGTATTGTGTCTAACTGTTAAATGTATTTTTTATGTTCTTGTCCATTAGCTATCAAGCTCCTAGCATTCCATTGAAGAATATGAAAAACCATTCCTAATCCTTTCCATGTCCATTTCCTGTTGTTTCAACTGAATGTAATAGTGAGTGAATCTGATCTGCTTGAATTTCTTTCATCTCAAGAAACCTTCCTGCTGTTTCCACTATTGTTTTTATCACTTTTCTTCTTCATTTGTATTGTTACGTTAACAATATGACAGATGAATGCAACAAACTTCTCCTTTTCCACCATCATTAATTTTTCATTGAGTTTACATTTGTGATTGCATTTTGATGATTGCCTCTGGTTCCTCTGAGTATCAGTTACGCTTTGCAACTTTCTCTGGATAATTTCTTCATTACTCACTTCTTTTGTTTCAACTCTTCTCACCCTCTTCAGTGCTTCAGCGTATGACATTCTCTCCGTTATTTTAATTCTTTGGGCTTCTCTGGCTTCCCTCTGCACTATACACCCTCCATACGCTGCACTGTGCTCTCCTCCACAGTTACAGCATTTTACCTTTGAATCTTTCTTACATTTCCCATACTCATGTGGACCCCCACATCTTGCACACCTTACTTTCCCTTTGCACTCCTTTGCTATGTGCCCCATTCTTTGACATATAAAACATATGAGAGGGTTTGGTATGTATTCTCTTACTCTGTAATTTACATATCTCATCTGCACACATTCTGGCATTGTGTCTGCAAACTTTAAGACAATAGGCATTGTTTCTTTGATTATTCCATCTTTTTACTTGTAATCCTTTTTGCTTCTGTCACTTTGCCTCCTCTAATTTCTTGTTTTATTTCCTCGGGCGTCATTTCTATTGGAACTCCTGAAATTACTCCTCTCAACCTGTTTAAATAACCTGGTATGTATGCTTTAATCCTTTCTCCCACTAGAGCAGTCATTTTTTAATATTTTGTCCTGCTGCTGGTTATTGCCTGCGTGTATAAGAATTCTTTTGTTGTTCACGAGTCTGGCTAACTTTATTTTCCCCATTTCTTCCTCTATTGCCTTTGTTAGTTTTATTGGAGGAAAGTTTCTTCCTTCTTGATTAAACTCCACCATTACTTTCCATTCTTCTTCCTTAATTAGCTCCACCTGCGTCTGATTTCTCGGACTTGTACTGAATTTTGTCTTTTTACTTGTGTCTATTTGTGACTCACTTTCTTCTGACAAGTTTCTATCTCTTTCTTGTCTTTTTCTTTGTGCCTTTTTCATTTTGAACTAGTTTGCCATCATCCATTCCATTTCATTCTCACTATTTCCTCCTGAAGAGGAGGCCATAATACTACAGTCAAAGCTCAGTTTATGCAATCCACCAAACAATGCAGCTCCTACCGCCCTTGAAAAGTTTGTCCAGCTCTCAACCTCTCCTTTCACTCGAGACTACCGAGCAACACCAGTTCCAACCAAGTTTTGAGCTTGTGACTGCTCTAAATCGTTATTTCAGAAACTCTTCCACTTTTAGGTGACTTAATTACGACTAAATTTGGGCAGTGGGTTCGCTTCACAGATTCGTGCATGTTTCCACAACTGAACAACATGTGTGTTTGTGTGGTTTTTTTTTTTTTTTGCTTTTCATTGTTCTAGTCTGTTTTTGACAATGTTCTTAGACAAATTTCAACTTGTGCTATCTTACAATTAAGAGTCATAACTTGAAAAAAAGTCATTTCTTGCGAGGCAATTTATAATTATATTTCATATTTTCAAAATGCAAATTACTAATTTTGAGATGCTAAGATATCATTTTGAAAGTTAAGTAATTTTTTGCTAGGCAATTCAAAATTACAAGATATTTCATAATGTTTTTTAAATGCTACATCATAATTATGATATATTGAGTCAGAATTTTGAGATACTAAGTCATCTAACAGGTTGAGGCTCCAGTTACACGACACGTTTTTTGAGTGAAATACAGTATTAATTTTCTGCTGCAGTTTGGTTGTTCATTTACACGACAATAGCCCTTATTCTCTGAAACTGAAGGTCTCAGGGTGGAGATTTTTGGGAGAAATTTGTGAGGAGGTATGAAATGTTCTGTAAGTGCGCAACATGTACACTGCAGGCGGCTGCAGTCAAAAGTTGTTTTTCTGCACTAACAACAGTTATAATAAATTGAAGAGTGCAGTGTTTCAGTGCTTCTCACCCTTTTTCGAAACTAAATCAAAAATAAAATCCAGGGCCCAAAGGGACGTCAGTGTTTTCACCAGTTTGGTAACTGTGATCATGCAGATGCAGCATCAAGGTTGCCAGATAAATTGAAAATGCCTCCTTTTCTGTGCACATGTTCAACAAACACAACGCACACCACATCTTAAAATATCTGTCCTCAGCACATATGACAGTTTAGGTCAAAATACTATCATATTAAAGCAACAGTACTGTAGTTCATAATTTCTTATCTGGCAACCCGACTGACATGGAAACTACAGCATTTTTGTGTAAACCCGCTCTTTTTTTAATTACCCCCAATTAACATTGAAAAAAACCACTAACGTTTCCAGAAGTTGCTCTCATGTAATCAGGGCCTCAGTGTCTCAGAATGAAGAAGTCTTTTGTAAAAACATGCATGTTAGGCTGCCTTCAGGCCTGGGCCTCCCTTTCAAAAGAGATCTGTGATCTCAACAGGATTTGCCTGCTTAAATAAAGGTAAATAAATAAATAAATAAATACATGTGGTCCTCGGTTTACGTTCGAGTTCCGTTACAACGGCCCGGTCGGATACCGATTTGCACTTAAACCGAAACTGCTCGCACGTGGTGATCGTTAGCTCGGATTTTGAACTTAAACCGAAATTGATCGCACGTGGCGGTCGTTAGCTCGGATTTTGGCCCGTGAGCCAAAAAATACATGTAAATGTATGCTAACGCAGCGCTGCACACCCATT
>JARVGQ010001777.1:30158030-30175963 GCA_031762355.1 Hypsolebias martinsi | reverse complement strand
ACACACACACACACACACACACACACACACACACACACACACACACACACACACACACACACACACACACACATAGGTACTGTATTTTAAAGCCTTCCCACACTCTTGCAATATTCTATACAATGTTTCTAAACTCTAAATGTTCTAAAAGTGCACAGCATGTCATGATCTCAGCTCGCTGCCTCCTGCTGCACTATGACAGGTGCAAGCGCTTTCCACTTCTCCGGTGCAGAACAGCGATATGAAACGATGCAGAAGGAAACTTCTACTGCAGCTGTGGGCTGCACACAGGTGCAGCAGGTGCTAAACAATTTAAAATAATTTCTTTTAAATAAAAATTCCATGCCGATCGTGCGGCTCATCCATCAACCGTGATCGTGGTTAGTTGATTGCGGACTCGCTCTATTGCAGTTTTTCAAAATAAGATTGGACATGACACACAATTGGCTGATTGATGGATAAGCCGCATCACAGAAGTGGGCGTGGCCAAGAGTGCTTCAACTACTACTACTTGGACTATTGTATCCCTTCTTGACGGTTTTTCACTTATCACTGTGGGCGTGGTCCCTAACAGCAGTAATAAGTGAGGGAAACACTGTATTGTGGTTCAGGGACTCACTTCTGTTAAATTACAACAGGTGTCACCAGCAGTAAGCACAACGAGCATCCTTCACCAGATCCATTAGTATCATTTGGAGGATTATCATTTCCTCCCCCCGGATTAGAAGTAAGACTCGACCACCTGCTCTGAGAGGGAGGGCAGTGACCTGTTAATGGGTTTATTTATGGTAAACAGCCGGGCTCACACGTTCAAAAACATGGTTTAAATAAAAGAAAGAAAATAATCATAATATTTTCATCCCTAACTGCTTTTAATCAGAAATTATTCAACCTGTAAAACGGCCATTGTACTATGTCTAAAGATATAAAGTGTAATTTGAATCTCCCTGCACAGGTCACGTGCTCTGAAGTCTGACACATGCCAGTAACTCATTCTTTCTGGTCTTGTTCCAGTTCATTTGTACAAAGATGCACTTACAGCGGCCCACCACCACGCGTGAGGTATGCTGGTGAAGTTTGTCTGCGGCATGTCGTGCTCCACGGTAAAAACCATGGCAGAGAAGGTGAAGATGCCCATAGCGATGAAGAGGAAGAGGCAGCCCACCTGCTGGTAGCACTGTCGCAGGGTGAAGCCAAACGCCCTCAGACCTGTGGAGTGACGTGCCAGCTTCAAGATGCGAAAGATTCGCATCAGTCTCATGATCCTCAACACCTGCCCCAGCTTCCCCACCTGGCCCACAGCCTGCATGTCGACCTCGTGCTTCATGTAGTTTTCCTCGCTGTCGAAGAACTCCAGGACGGCCTGCAGGTACTGAGGCAGGATGGCGACCAGGTCCACGGTGTTGAGCACGCTCCGGCTGAACGCTCTGAGGTCAGGCGTGGATATGAGGCGCAGCAGGTACTCCATGGTGAAGAAGGCGATGCAGATGGACTCCATGTACTCACAGTAGGTCTTGCCGCTCAGTTGGCCCGTGTGAGCTTTGTACTGCATCTCCTCCACCGTGTTGAGGGTCATGGCCACCAGGGAAATCAGGACAAACAGACTGGAGGCCAAAGCCATCAGCTTGGCCTTGATCGAAGAAAAAGGCTTCTCCATCAAGTTCCAGATGGCTCGACGTGTCTGGCCCATGAACATGTCATGGAACAGCTCCTCGTTCTCCTCGATCTCCACCTCAGCTTCCAGCTCCCTCTGGATCTTCAGCTGCTCGTTCAGCTCGTCCTGCCTCTCCTCGAAGGAGATGCGGCAGCATCGGCTCGTGTTCTTGATCCTCACGCCCCAGTAGTTGATCTCCTCCAGGAAGTTTCGAGGACACAGCTCATCTTTGATACACAGCACGCCCGTCCTGTAGAAGTTGAAGATGCTGTGGAAGACGTCTGGGTCCCTGTCAAAGAAGTATTCATTGCTGGTCACGATGTAGTCGTCGCACAGGTCCAGCTTCATGTTGTGGTCTGTGTAGGTGGCAAGACGTCCAATTCTGGTCTTGGGGTACTTTGCTGCCATCTTGTAGGCTATCTGGTAGGACTTCCCCCCTACATTGATGTTGATGGAATAGTTCTTGCTGGGTGATATTTGCTTGGCGAAACCATACGGAGCACCACCGTCATCATCTTCATCCTCATACTCAGAGTAAATGTTATAGATGTCTCTACTCAGCTCCTGCATGGAGTTCCATGTCTTCACGCAGCTCTCCTTGGCTAGTGGGTAGACGAGCTCAGAAGGTCTTCGATTAGCATCCGAGGCTGTGACTTTGTAGTTGGGAAAGAGACTTTGCCTCCTGTTCCACACCTTCTTGGTGCTCCCCATGGTGACCGTCAGAAGACGACAACACAGACGACGCCCTCCCACCAACCAGCGTCTCTGCTGTCCAACACTCCCTTTGTCTAAGGGCGGAGGACATGAGGCGTCCTGCTCATGTCCCCATTAATGTTGCTGACTGAGAGGATCCACATACTTACAGGATGTCTAAATACTATTATCCTCTGCTGAGCTGCCTGGATGACATGACGTTAGCTGAGCAGCACATCCAGACAAATTCACCGTCTGAACTTAGTGAGGGTTAGGGTTGGGGAAAATGAGATAAAACTTAAAAGAAAACTATTTTTTTTCTCACAAATTATTACACTCTTGTCACACATTAATCTTTTTAATCCCCAAAAGTTACATGCTAACTCATATTGGAAGGAAACAACATTCCACGTCTTTGATTAATTTTATTTTCCCAACTACAAAACAGTATAATGGTATTATACATAATATACAGTTATACTGAAGTGCTTTATACATACTTTTAAAAGTCATCGACAGATTGTGATGTAGGTTGTTTACTTTTGTTTCTGAGGTGCTTTAAGTTTTTAAGGTGAAGGCGACAAAGTGGGGGCTGATGGGATAAAGGTTTTAAGCATTAGCCTTTTTCCCAGATGGTAGTGAGCTCAGAGTTCTTTAGAGGTGAGAAGAATCAAAACCTCAAATTGTTATTTTTAAAAAACGTTAAACAGAAGATTGTAACACTTTGATGCCAGAAGGTAGAATTAATTTAATCCGGTGGGACTGAACAAAAATAATGCATTTCATGTCATATAAGATCCATTGAATGCTTTCATAGACCATCAGAATAATGCCATGAACTCGTACTATGAAGTGACAAAGTCACTTTTACTAAGTATTTATTTACATTCAGTCAGCCAACCATTTTGAATTTGATGGCAGCAACATGTTTTTAAAAAGACAGGTAGGAAAAGGAAACAAAAAGAAAGTCTGGCGATTTTCACCATATACAAAAACCTCAGGACAGTCTCCATCAGAACCTGGACTCTGGTAATTTGGTATTCTTGAATATGTTGTCCAGTTCTTGTTCATCTATAGTCCATTGACTGGATGACTGGGGGCTGTTCTATGTCAGCTGCAACACTGAATTTATCTTTAGAAGGTTGGTTCAACAGACCACTGGACCCATCTTTGCTTCAAGTCATCAGATGAAGTAAGAGGTTCTTGAACTTTAGACATTATACTGGGTGTAAGGTTTTGGATCTTGGGCCAGAGTCTCATAAAACTCCCTCTGATCTTTTACCTGGACACAATGCTCCACTTCCTCTTAGCTGAACAATCATTTTTTAGAGTTTTATGCTGCTCTTCAAGTCATTTATTTTAACTCGTCTTCAAGCACTTTCTGTATCTTCTCTTCCTGGTCGTGAAACCAATTGTTTTGCACCTTCATTCTTTTTCCAAACACTTATGTAGTCACATCTATCCCCTAGTTCTTCAACGTCACTGGAAGCTTCTGATCTAATAGCTGCTCCAGCTGTGTCTTTTTATCATTATTCATGTTGACACTGAATTTCTGTGGGGACATTTATGCCACTTTTCTTGTGTTTAAATGAGAAAAGACACTTTGATACCAATAATCAATAATCTGTAAAGCAATCAGCTACTTGACTGTCCTTTGTCACTGTGATATACACGCAGCTAGACTGGTCTGACACACGGTTAACTGATGCCAGAGCTTTGAACGTAAATGTCGCCGTGTGTTCTTGAAGTTGAAACGTAGTGCTCATTATACTCAGCTGAAGTCTGGTACAAAACTCTAAAAGCAAGAGACCATTGAGTTAACTTTTCCAACACCAAGCTTCCAGTTGAAGAGGCAGCTTTCTGATGGCTTTTGGTGTATCGTGATGATGCTGCAGTAACATTGTACAGACTTCGCTCACTTATCATCACTGCCATGGAATGTGGTGCTTCAGCTGCCCAGTAAGTGGTAGCCCCATCTCTATCATCCCTGTAAGACTAGAGCTCAGGGATTTACTGTATGGACTCATAAACAGCACACAATTCCTCACTGACCTGATTCTCATATTGTCACAATAAGATTATGATAATGGGAAATTAAAAAAGAAAAATCTTAATAACTGTGTTAACCAGAACTAATCCTGAACCCATACTGCCGCTCTGCTATTTTTTTTTTTTGTTTGATTTGTTAAAGATTGTTTCAAGACATTTTAATTCCAAGAAAACAGTATATCTTTGTGTTTGAAATGTTTAATCTAGCAAATGTTTGCAAGGTTATTTTAGAAAAACTGAGAAAATATGATTTATGTTTATATACTGTACTTACATAGTAAAGAGCTTTCTAGTTCAGTCTCACAAGCAAAAATAAATAAATACACCACAAACAATAAAGCTACACTTTAAACAATAAGAAAAACTTTTAAACACAGGGGTAAAACATGTTGCAATCAAAAATAATTTAAGTACAACATTTTAGGTTATGACTGAATGTTACATTTAAACTGTGAACATAAATTGCACCATAAAACCAGATCAGTTGTGAACAAGAATAAAGGATGTATCTGAGATCATTTAAAAGATGAACCTATGAAATGAAAGCAAAACGCGTGAGCTCCTTTAGGTGGTCTGATGTTAAAGCTGATATGACAGATGTGAACCAAGTCCTGTGGAGTTTCTCACGTGCGCCATCTTCAGGTATAAATCCTGTAAAACAACTCTCTGGCCTCTAGTGAACACTGATCAGACTACACGACCAACAGCATCCACAGCTTCAGAGATAAATCAAAACACCTTCTTTACTAAATATTAACTGTTCTTCAAAGTAATAAATTATATTTCATAAAATGACTTTGAAGCTGCATGTACATAACTCAATATATAACATACTAAAACTTTAGACAAACTAATACTTTGCTATAATCTGTCTTTTTTCAAAGACAAAATGCTTTCCCCAAATAAAAGCACAGTTTTGTCGTACACGTTACGCTTTAACAACGGCAGAGACCTATGACTGTACATAGCGTATAATCTCACTCAGATCGTAGCCCGTCACTGCAAAAGCATAACCATCGCCGTCACAAAATTTGGCGCCACAGATCTGCGTGTCCGTCACACATTCGTTATGCAAATGAGCAACCTAGAGGAAATTCACAAGAAGGAGAAAATGGCCAAAGGCTAATTGAGATTTTGGAAAAGTGATAAATTACCTGATTTAAATTAAGCAGCAGACATTTGAATGATACAGCTTTACTTGTTGGAAAATCAAAGAGTGTGCAGCAATAAATTACCTCCACGCTGTTAGTTTCTGGTGTCATGGTCAGGTGCCACACTCTGATATAAGAATCCTCCGCTGCAGACAGAAGCTAAAGTGAAGACAGAGAAGACCAGTCAGTGCACACTGAGTTAGCTTTTTTAATGTTTGTAGTTTACTGCTGAAGAACTCTTGAGCTGAATCCACAATCTCAAAATAAAAATGAGACTTTCAAACAAAAAGGTGTTAAAAGTCAGCAGATGACATCATACAGTAACTAGCATAGCATTTTGTCATTGTAAGTGGTTAGCTCCTGGTTTATTTGTGTTTTCTCCTCTTCTCTGTATCTGATACTTACTTTACATCATGGATACATTTCCTGTGAAGCTGATCTAATTTGCTTAATATTCTGGTTGTTTCCAGAAAGCACAAGGGGCGTAGGGGTTCCATTAAGTCTGTTTTTAATCACTGTCACTAACAAACTGAGGTTTCTCTGATAAAACATAATCCTTTTAGCACATTTATTTCCATAAATCAGGACTATGACAATTATTCCAAAAGGTGAAATGTATTCATCTTGAACCTTTTTCTTTCTTTGATCGAGCTCTCTGTCTAGGGCTGCTGTCATCCTGCATGACCCACGTTTACTTTAGATTCAATGCACAGGCGTACGTCCTGTCACTGTCCTGGTGTTTGCTGATTTAATCTTCAGTTCTCTGTTCCTACACGCTCCAACATACAGAAGGCCAAAATGTTTTATATCAAGCATCACAGGCTTAGATCAGGTTCTCATGCTGGAATGTAGAGTATTCTTTTCTCCAAGCACAACCCTTTTCATTTAAAACATGAAATTGTGGAGATATGTTTCATTTATATTTAGGTATAAATATGGAAAACTTCAAAATGATAAACTTTCAAACATCACTGTTGGACTTTTTCTAAATGATTGTGTTTGTCGCTTTAAAAGTAAAATAAGAATAATTTACAGTGGGTGAGTAAACGTGTATTTCTTCTGGTTTATATGTCTCACCAGTCCAGAAAAGGGAGCGATGTCCAGTGAGTATATCCAGCGAGCGTGAGCGTTGATCTCAGCATGCAGAATCCCTGTCACCGCCTCGTACAGACGGATCTGGCCTGAGCCGTAACCTGCAACCGCCGTGCCTTTCCACAACTTCACAGATGAGCAGCTGATGCTGAAGGAGGCGAGGGGCATAAAGGAGCAACACCATCCAGAAAAAAAGACGGAATAAAACAGTTATTCAATCAGGGAAGGAAAGGATCTAAAGAAAAACTGAAGTACATCAGATAAACAACATACGGTACTAAGAAATGATAAATACATTTTACAAATAAAATCAGGGAAATGTGACACTAGGATAAAAGTTAATCCGATAAAATTACACAAGTGGGGTGTCTGTGCACTGCACAGTTTGTTGTTGTATTGTTTTTACATAAAGCTATAATGTACAAATAAATAATATGAATTCTGATTTATTAGAGACTACCTGTGGAGTACTACAAGGGTCAGTGCTGGGTCCCCAACTTTTTTTACTTTACTTTGTTTGCAGATGATACCACGTTATATTGCTCTGGTAATAGTTTGGAGCAGGTCCTCAGTATAATGGAAGGATAATTACAAGCATTAAAGAAATGGTGTTACAAAAATAAAGTATCAATAAATTATGATAAAACAAAGTTTGTAATCTTTAGAAACAAGAAAATAAAAAAAAAATAATGTCAAACTCAAGATAAACAGTACTGAAATAGAGCGAGTGTATAAAATCAGATTTTTGGGGGTGATACTTGATTACAAATTGCAAAGGCTCATATTGGTGATGTAAAAGTCAAAATGTCAAAAACTATTGCAATAATGAATAAAATTAAACATTTCCTAAATAAGAAATGACGTTACATGTTAAACTGTTGTTTCATACTTCCATACATGAATTATTGTGTTGAGATCTGGGGAAACTCGTATAAAGCCGACACAAAACCGCTCTACATGCTCCAGAACAAAGCTGTCCAAATTATAACTGCGTCTCATTATTTTCATCTAACTAATGTTATATTTCTTACATTGCATATTTAAAAATGTTATGACTTAGTAGAGCTCAGAACAGTACTGACTATGTATAAAGCCTATAATAAACTTCTTCCAAGGTGTATACAACACTGGTTCAAAATTAAAGATAAAAACTATGATTTAAGAGAGAAGGATTTATTTAAAACCCAAAGGTTAGGACAAATATTAAAAACAACTGTACTTTAGTTAGAGGGATTCAGGTGTGGAATAGTTGTTGTGAGGAGTTACAACTGTGTTTTTTACTCTTTAAAGTAAAATAAATTACAAAAATAATGTCTTAAACAAATACTGTATAATAATGTTTGATTGTTTTGTTTTTTCTTCCTTTTTCGTGTTTTTTTTTTTTTTTATTTATTTAATGAGTTTGTCTATTGGTTCAGCTGGAATTCATTGATATGTTTTAGAAAATTATATAGGAAAAATTATGTTGCTTTGATTTTAATGTTCTGTATAACAAAGTGAAGGTATAATAAGCTTGTGCTTCTACCTACACTTTTATTCAGTCTACACTTTGTGTTCTTGTGTTCTTAATCTTTATGAAACACAATAAAGTGCCATACTGACAATGGACATATAATCTTTCCAGCTGGGAGGGATGAGGAACTTCAACTTCATATGCACATGTTGTTTTAGAAAGCAGTTCAGATATGGAGAAGATTGTAATGTCCCACACACATATTAAATTGACCCTAGGTGTGAGTGAGACAGGTCCCTCTTGTAAATGAGTCCCCGTGGCTCAACGAGGCTAGCCTGTATAAATAAAGGTTGAATGAATGCATGAATATTAAAATAAAATCACTATACAATAAAAAACAGCTTTTTACTCCAAACCAGGGATCTTGTTGAGAAGTTGAAATTCCTCCCCAGACCTCCACACACACAGGCTGCCCTCGTCATCTGCAGAAACCAGGTTAGCTATGCACTCCTACAAAAGGGGACACAGAAAAAGGTTATGTAATCTGTAGAATTGCTGTACTTTATTGAGATGGTCTAATATTTGTGAAAACAGCAGAGTCATAATGACAGACTCACACACACATACGCAGAACTTACCTGGCTTCCAGAGAGTTCTGAAGCCACATCAGTGATGGGCTCTTTGTGCTCCTCCAGCACCTCAGATAGAGTGATGTTACTGCCTTTACTGGGGACATCAAACACTAGAAGTGCACCTGATGAAACACCTGCAAACAGAGTCAAGTCCTCTTACAGTTTTAACCCAGTACATTCACAGATGTACTGCATGTAACTCAGTACTTACCCACACATATATAATTCTCAGACACGGCTGATATTCCACGAGCAAACACTGCCTGTTCTAGAACAGAAATCAGCTCTGTTAGGAAAATATTTTCACACACACTAATGTTTAAACATGTAAACAAACACTAAGTAGCATAAACCTATATCTGCTTTTATGTACTCAGGGGCACAGGTGAGCACCATTTTTTAATTTCCCTGAAGGTCAAACTGCTGAAAAGGCACTACAGACTTATTTAGACTTTTATTGAGAGTTATTACTAAAACCTGGTCTTTTATTAATTTAACTCAAGTTGTATGCAAAACACAGAGGGCTGGTTTGTGATGGCTCAAGAACCACTTCTGGCCCTCTGACCCTTATTTAGCCCACATGCACTTAAAAAAAACTGAGAACTCGAGGTACTGCAGGAACATTGCAATATAGGAACTTAAAGTAAAAAGAGGAAATAACTTTGTTATAACATAAGCAACACTCTGAAAAGTGATATACTAATACCCTGATGCATGTTCAATAATCAAGGTCAAAAAAATCTAAAAAAGCTAAGTCTGGTCCTCTGGACATAAAAAAAAAAAATAAAAAATTGTAGAAACTTTTCGTCTTTCGTACGAAAGACTTCCTCAGTCTGGTATACTAATGTTTATTTTTGAGTATGTTTAGATTGCTTTAATACTCCAAGGTGTGAAGTCACAAAGCCTGTGACAGCATGCACGTGTGTAAGATTATTATGAGCAAATATTCCTTTCCCAAATGATTACAACTTATTAAACTGAATTAACTTGGATATTTAATCAAGGTTATGCTGCTAATAAAAAAAGAGAAACCTTTCTCTGAGTGAGTGCACCGAGTGAGTGCACCCACATGCAGCAAATCTACAGTGTTTATGTAAGTTTACCTGTAGGTGTTTCTGGTGTATCCAGTGCATGCCAGTACACCATGATTGAGCCATCAGATTCATACATCTAAAAAAAAAACAGATTGATAGGCAGATAAAACACTGTAAAGCCTCATAAATTTATAGAAGTACTACTTGGCAACACAATTTCTTTTTTTTTTAACCACAAAAACAAGCTACGAATTGTCAAAAAGGTGTGCCTTTCAGTGACAGCAGAGAAAAGCAGACTCACCTGGATACCTTTCTGAGAAGTCACCACAAGCAGATCACGAGAGGGAAGAACACAGAATGCTGCCTGTTTGAAGAAAATCAGCATTCACAATTATTTTATGTTTTGATCACTTGGTTGGATTATGTGGCACAGCTAAGAAACCAGAAAATGATCAATTTAACCCCATAAACTTTAACTATAAGTGATACAGATTATGCAATTACAGAACAGAACTAATAATTACTGTAAGTCTGCCTATCAGGGCATTACCACTTGTATGCACGTGCCGTGCAGTCATGAATATTATTTAAATCTTAAATAAGCAGATGGCCGCTTGTCCTGAGTCTGGTTCTGCTACAGGTTTCATGACAGAGTTTTTTCTTTCCATTGTCGCCTTCGTGCTTGCTCAAGATGAGAGTTCAGTGGTTCTGTTCACTGCCCTGAGATGACTTCTGTTGTGACTTGGCACTGCAATCACTGAATGTGATCACGGAAATGAAATGAAACACTGTACAATATTAGTTTTCTTTAAGTTTTATCAAAATGATTGTCTACAGAAGACAATCTCCCAGTCAGTCTGTAAATTCATTTAAAAGGAAATAAAAAAGATAAATGAATGAAGTGTGCAGCTGTAGCACTGTGGCCTGACCTGCATGATGAGGGATGTGCTCGTAGCCACGTTGGGTTCTTTGGACTGCAGCTGACGGTGGGAGTAGTTCAGGCCGTCCCAGGAGGCGCTGACCATGTTGACCACGTTGGCGTGGACCACCGTGAAGTGGGTGAGGCGCCTCGGAGCGATGCGCAGCACGCTCAGGTTGTTGTACAGCGCCGACGCGCTGTTCTTCAGCTGGATGCTCTTCTCCTTGTGATACATGAAGCGGCCTCGTTTTAATATCACACTGGCTGAAGCTTGTGTGCTGCTGAGCTAAAAAAAAAAAAAAAGAGGAAAAAATGAAGGTCACAATAACGGAAGTCGTATTTAAGTTTTTATCTTTTATTCGCGTGGTGACGATTTAGCTGCAAGCTAACCATGTTAGCAAAAAGGTAAGCTATGGTGTATAAAACGCTAAAAAACGTACAGATATTTAACACTCTGCTCACACCTTTGTTTCAAATTACACAGCGTTTAACTTTGCGTCACTGGCACGTTTAATTAATCCTTACATAAGTGAACGGAGCATTTTACTTAGCAACAAGATTACATCAAGCTCAAAGACCTGTGCTGTTTGCGTCCTCCGCAGCCATAGAGACGACGTACTTCTACGTATTGCGTCATCGTTGCGCTTGCGTGCTCAGTTGCTAAGCAACCGTGAGTTACTCAGGAGTACGAGCCACTCTCGTCCTGTTAGTTTTAGTAAGTAACATATTACAGTACTGTATTATATAGTGCAGAGTTGGTTTCTAAATGTGGATTAGTTGGTTTTAATAAGTTTAAACAAAGGTAACTACTTTTTTATTGTTTATTTTTGGGGACGTTTCTTTTCTTATCCGAGGAGCGTCCTCGAAGCTAGCTTCAGTCTGAAAGCTAGCTAGAAGAAATGTTTTATGTATTTAAAAAAAAAATACAGTAGTCCAAATGACTTCAAATGAATTTAGAAGGTCTATTCACTGGATGACCTGCGGGTGGTAGTCTATGTGCATCCCTGCTGCAGGTCAAGGATAATGTGTTTACATGAATATCAGCCATTGTCTGTATTTTTGAGAAAGTTGCATAGTTAAACTGATTTTTAAATTAAACAAAAATGGAAAAAATGCCTAAAGAAATAGTCATTTACTGAAATAAACCAGTCAGTTAGTTAGTCTGTTCAATTCAATTAAAAAATACTTCATTAATCCCAAAGGGAAATTAAATGTTGTAACTCATTATCCTCGTTTCATTAAAGAGTTGTTATAGACACTGATGGATGTAGGCAGGAAGGATCTCTTGTAAAGGTCCGTCCCACTGTGGATCTGAATAAAATGACCGCACATTCCATCCACTCCGTCCACCCAGACTCGGCTGGCCTCTTGGTTCCCCCGGGCTGCAGGACTGCCTGAATGCTGGGCAGAAGTTTTTCCAGAGCGATGGCCACTCCTCCCAGCAGCCAGCCGAACTCCTTGTCAGTGTGGACAACCAGTTGCAGGTGTTGGGGGATGATCCCAGTCCTTCTGCTGTCACAAGCCTTGTTTCCCGCCAGTTCCTGGATCTCAGTGGTCAGGCACTCGAGCACAGCTGGCAGGTAGACGGGGAATTCATCTACGGAGCCTCCTTTTCAACTCATTTGAGAGGTGGGCCTGTGGTTGCAAAGATCATTTGAGCTTATGAGATGTTAATCAGCTGCTCCTGGTTGTTGGAAAAAAAAAACTTGTTATGGTTACACATCATAACAAATGTCCAAAAGTAAAATAGTTTCAGTAAAAATCCTTCCAGCTGCACAGCATCCGATACCAGAGGAAACAATCACCCCAAAATGTGAAGTACATCCATAAAAAGAGGAATTAAAGTTTTCAAAAGCAGTAGTGTCTCAGAATGAATGTAATCGAGCTACTCCAACATGCAGCCACCCCGAGTGGCGCAATTCTAGAATTGTATTTATTGTGGTGAACATAAATCACTTCCAGTGTTTAATGCAGCTGAAGAACTCTCCAACTAAAGAATGTTATTAGTTCATCTTCTTCTTTTGGCTGTTCCGTCTTCAAGTGTCACCACTATGAGTCATCCTTCTTCATCTTTCTCTGTCCTATCTTCTGTGCTCACTCATGTTGGTAGTTAATGTGCAGAAAGTGTGTAATTTTGTTCATCAGTTTATGTAACATTATTTTCTGCTATCAGCCCTAGAGCTTCCAGTACAGAACTTTTTATTTATCACTTCCTTTGACTGTCAGGTTTCAGTACTACTACCCCAACTCGTCTGCAATGACAATTACTATCTCACTGATTATTTTTAATTTCCCTGAAGGAATCATCCCAAGGGATCAATAAAGTTTTATCTAACCTAATCTAAGATTCACAGCATACATGCAGTGTATTGTTAAAAACATAAAAAACTCACTTTTTTACATTTTTAACAAGACACATTCTCCCCCCCCCCCTTTTTTTTCTGCATTTAGGAGGAAAAAACAAACAAACAAACAGAAAACAAGACATATCCTGATGGTTGTGGAAGTCTCAAACTGTGTAGATTTTGGATTTTCGTACCAAAGCAAAGCACAGGAACTTTCTTTTGCCTCTGACTAAAATTGAAGAGACAATGTTGAACCCTGTCGAGGTGCTCAGTGTAATCTGAGAAGACTATGGCTGACACCATGGTCTGCAGCCTTGTTTCATGTATTTCTTCTGATCAGACATTGTCTTCACTGTTCCTGAATCAAACCAAAGAGCTTGTTAGTTACCTGACAAAAGAGCAAGATCCATAAAAGTGGAAAAGGTTTTAAACGCAGTACAACTTTATCAGTGTTGTGAGTTTACAATGGAAACAGCATTCTTCGAACCATTTCAGTTTTTAATCGTGTAATGTTTGTTTTGTCTTTGGTTTCAGGAGACTTGAACCAAGATGCCTCGTCCTGCATCCAAGGCCAAATCTAACAAACCAAAACAAAGACTATCTGTCAAGGAGACCACACCTACAGAGTCTGAACAGAAAATGGAATATATCATCCCTGGCCGCCTAAGTCGACCCCACTGGAACAATATGTTGATCCAGGAGGAGACAGATGAAATAGTGGGGGAAATTATGGACGAACTGCTTGGAAACGTCACAGACCGCTGTCATAAGTTAGACATTGAAAGACAGGTAAAACTGAAACACCTTTTTATGTGAATTCAGCTCATTGTCAGCTTAATATTCCAAACCAACGATCACTGGACGAGAGCTCTGTTAATATGTATTCATTTCAGTCATACACATGTACCGACACTTATATTTACTTGGTTTTTTTTTTTTTTGTCATTAAGCTTATACCCTACACTGTATTTTGGGCTGGGGAATACCTCACACAGACTGTGGAGCAACATTTCTTGTATCTGGATGAAAGTGAAGGGCCAGAGGAGGAAATGTGTAGAACAGAAGACTCTGAGCCAACGCCTGCCGCTCCAGACTCTTGGGCAGAGGGATGTGTGCCTGTTGTAAAAGCTTCAAATCAACCGCACTGCACATCACAACAGGTAGTCCTTTCTGCAGAAATGATTTTCAGTTTTATTAAAAATGTGTTTGTAATCATATCTACCATATGTTTTTAGATGTCTTTATTACAGAAGCTTGACAATGACCAAGTCCCGGTGCAAACAGAGCCAAGAGTTAAAAAAAAGGTGAACGCCTTTGCCTTAACAAACCACCCTGTACAACAAGCTGAAAGAGAAGCACGGCCCAGTAAGGCTTTCACTGGCCCACCCTGTGCTGAGCCTTGTCCTCGCTCACCAGTAAAAACTAACCAAAAGAAAGAACAAGCAAACATCCGTGTTCCAGTCAAAACACACTCATCCACATCCAGCTCCGTTAAAAAAATGCGTGACGAGATAAAGAGTGACAAAACAGAAGATCCTGCGTTTAAAGGAAGACCTACATCAGCGCATCACCTTCAGAACTGCCAGCCTGTACCAAAGCTGGATCCTTCTCGCTTGCCTCAACGTTACGTTGTCCCTGAGTATGAGATTCTGGACGACATAAAACCCAACCCCAAACAACCTGGTGGACTACTCAGACTTGAGCCAACATTAAGCAAGTGTCAAACTGAGAGGAAGACGAACTCATCAATCAGCTCCAAGGATCAGCCACAAACATCTTCAGGAAGAGGTGAGCATGGTGTCTGCATGTCCAGAAACAGAAAGCAGCAACGTGGGCTGTCTGGACCTCGCAGGTCGGACGTGAATATTCTGGCCCAGAGTGTTTCTCTCCTGGACGTACAGGATGTTGAAAGCAGTCCTGTAAAGTCGAGCAGTCCTTCAGCTTCCACCCAGATGAAGGCGATTCGAAGCGATGCTGCTGTGCCCATGTTTTCAGTTGACCAGGTAACAGCAGGTCCAGCACCTCGAGTCCTTCCACCGAGTCCGTCCAAGAACTGCGACAGACATGATTTTAAGTGAAGGTGCTTGGAGATTATTAGATTATTTTAGGAGCAGAATGAAATGAAAATATTACTCAAATTCAAAAACGTGGCATCTGTTTTGGCAATGTTGGAAAAATTAATCTTCTAATAAGTTATTTATTCTTCCCTAAGTGGATGTGTCATGCTACATTCTCAGTAAAACACATATAAAAATGAATGTTTTCCAAAAAAGTACTTTCTAAATGGTAAATTGCCTTATAGTTTATAGCCAGTGTCATACAAAGTAATATGTTTGATTTTTTTACATTTTAATTTTCAGTTTTGTAAACATTTTAAAATCAAATCAACAATTATGTGTAACTGCTGAACTGTCACCTTCAGCCTCAACTCCAGAACATCATGAGAAATTTGTCTGAACACAAACGTATAAGTTTGTATTTACACAACAAATTCATACGACTTTCAAATTTACTCATTGTTTGTATTGATGCAGTTAGTTGAATTTTCAATTTTCTCACTTCAGTGATGGTTAACACTTTGAAGATGATGCACGATTTTGTTTGGTGGCGTTGAACACAGCAGGTTCCAAAAGGCTGAAGAGGCAGAAATCTTGAACTAAATACCTAAAAAACATAGAACTGCTGGTAACTAGAAAAACTGCATTTCCTATAAAAATACACAGTGAATGTTGACTGCTAAATGATTTAGCTGAAAGCTGTTTAAAAACTTTAGTTTAGAGTTTATTTAAAATACATCAATAGCTAAGAATTTGAAAGATGAAGCTGCAAGAAGCACAAAAAGCAATAAACACCTAAAAATGCAGAAAGAGTTTGAAATTAGGTTAAAAAAAGTTTAAATGTGCAGAAAAGCAGTTTTAGCAACAAAAAAAGCTAAAAGTAGTGTGAATAAAGGCACAGGTAGAGAAAAATTTGTAAATGCTGTCAAGTTTTACATTTCTTTATTAAACTGAAGCTCTTTAAAAGGGGTGACCTTTGAACTTGATGACTTTGTTTGATCTGTAACCTTGAAATTAATTCTGTTTGACATTTCTATGTTAAATGGTTATCAAATTACATGACATAAAGAGGTGACCTTTGACCTCATGACTCTAATAAACGTCAGTGCTGACCCATGAGGTGTCCAGCTGTGAAGTTTGACATTTCTACGTTGCACGGTTGCAGAGTTAGAGCTCGGACAAACAAATTGTCCATGGATTGATGGACAGCAGGTGTTGTTGGTGGTCATCAGATTTTATTTAACCTATAACAGAACACAATGAAACAAAGAGTTCACATCAGTAGGAGGACGCTAAAAGTAGCCAAAAACCACTCAAATGAGCACGGACGTAGAAAATCAGAACAACATGCCGACGAGAGAGAGAGAGAGAGAAAAAGAGAGATGGATGAAGACACAAAGCTGAATGATTCTGAAAATGTTTTGTAAGTGAAGACAGTCAGGTGGGTTCAGGAACAGACGTCATTCAGCTGCTTGCTGCTGATAACTTTTCAGGTGAAGGACGTGGTGCATCGTTTGTCTTCACATGTGAAGAATTAGAACCAACTGAATAACACCACTCTTGTAATGGAACACGACACTGTGTCACAAAGATATGGAAAGGTTTAGTCAACTAGATGAACTTGAGTGTTGAAGACTGTTTATCTTATATGTTCACATCTTCTCAGACAGGAAGAAATGCCTGAATGAACAGGTGAATGAGCATCTTCTGGGTCTTCATCAAGCCTCGAACAGTTCTCCTCCATGTGTCCCTTACCTCACTTTAATTATGGCTCTCAGATTTTTTTTTACCCGCTTCGTTACAAGCCTGTCTCGACCTCAGTGGCCTCTTGGTTTTTCTCTGGAGCACTGAAGTAGGGCCCACTGCTCCAGGCTGTCTGGCCTTCCTCGTTCTCACCATAGATCCCTCTGACAGCTGTCTCCGTATGATGATCTTGCAATGACCTTCAACTATCTCACATGTCCAGTTTTCAGCTTCTCCTGTTGGGTTGTGTTGGCCAAAAGGAGCACTGAGGGAGGAGCACGCTGGGGATCTTTGAGACGGACTGGATGAGCTTGCGGATGAACTGCAGGAACTGGATGAGGAGGAGCAAGACGAGGAGCAGCAGGAGGAGCAGCAGGAGGCAGATGAGGGGCTTGGAGAGGAGGCTGAGCTTGGTGTGATGTTTGAAGGCGTATCAGGATGTGTGTTAGGAGGAGGCTTGACCTTGGAGGCTGCAGAACTCGTAGGTGCTGGTGTTCTTTTAAGAATCAGCCATGGAGAATATGGCTGCTTGACATTTGGAACTAATTTGGCCGTCCAAATGTAGCCCTGACTAACCTGAAGACAAAGAGAACAAAATAATTGTTTAATCTGCTGCAATGTTGTAAACAACTGTTCACAACATTGTTCTAGTTGAACCACTACAATGAAGTGTTTCCATCAACAATAAAAAATAATACTGTCTTTATTATGACCAGTTGTCTCCAACTGAACAATAAAAATAAAGGTAGAATAATCAGCACAAGTTAAAATGATCAATGCTTTTATATATTATTGACTCACTACATATACGATGACTGCTTGGGGCAAAAACACTTGAAAACAAAACAGATGTCACACTGAACTATTAAAATGCATCATGTGCTGCTGAAAGAGCCAAAACTGGCACATCAGTCCACAGCTAAACATCTGTATATTTGTAATTATTTACCTGTGTAGTGCTGTCAACAAAAAGAGATTACACAAGTTATAAAGGTGTTTATGTTTTTGACTTATTACAATAATCTAGAATTAGGATTTTGCTTTTCTTATTTTAATAGAAAATGTTTATGTGATTTCAAACTATGCTGTTCAATTTAAAAAAGAAAGAATA
>JARVGQ010001777.1:30082328-30092889 GCA_031762355.1 Hypsolebias martinsi | reverse complement strand
CAAGGATGAAGAAGAAGGAGGAATTTAATACATTGGTGTCGCATACAAAACAGTCTGGCGCCGGGCAGTTTCTCGTGCAACATTGCGTTTGTGTACGCGGTCGTAAAAATTGAGCTTTGTGCGTACATGCCCTGCGGGGGTACGCTCTGCGTACGTACGTGCGTACAGCTGCGTACGTGGGAGTATACTGGAGGCTTTAGATTGTTCCACATCGTCAGTGTTAAAGAATTTAGGTTTGACAAATCAGCAGGCTAAACCAAAAAAAAAAGTACAATTCAACTTGTGACACCAAAATAAGTATTAAGGAAGCAAAACAGACTCAAAGTTCAACGTTATGGGGATGCACTGACAGCTTTTGAATTTCCTCTGGGCGTGCCTTATTTCTGCTGTACTGCAAGAATCCACCAAGGACTAATGTTTCTTCTGATTCCATTACCCAAACGTGTTCAGCAAATACTCAGCGATGTTCAGAGCCAAGAGGCAAAGCCATGGAAGCGAAAAGGTTTGGAAACAGCATGACAGCGTCATGGCGAGAATAAGGGAGCTACAAGTGAATCAAGAGCCTTTAACAGTGGAAATGCTGTTCTAGCAGCGAGTTCACAGATTGAAGGCCCACAGCTGCCCCTTCAACAGTGTTTGCTGGTCTCCAGGACTGACTCTGCTCATTGTTTCCCGGCACTGTTTCCTCAGGATGTGGAACAGGCTCAGTTGCCTAAGCGATGAGGTCAGCCACGCAGCTCTCTCTTCTCTAGGCCCAAAACAGGATGGGTGTGGAACAAGGCAGATTTACAGTCAGGGGCTTCTTCCACAGGCAGGCGCGCTGGTAAAGGGTGGTATGCACTAACCCTGCAGCTTTCATTGGGTGATGATAGCTAGTTTGGTAGCACTAACTCTGCACTGCTGACCCACTGAGACACAGAAAACCACTGAAGACCTTCAACGATTCCTGGCATGCTGTGTAAATACTGTAAACATGCAGGACCACAATGTTATCAACGTTTGAGGAGAAATGACTTCATGGGCCAGGTGATAACTGATCCCATTACATTGCTTGCTGCTTCTGCCTCGGACACGAAAGGCAGCCTTGCAGCTCTCATGGTTGCAAACAATAAACAGCACCTTTTCTGTGTTGTATGAGTGATCAGGGGTCTAACTGTGGTAAAGCCCTTCCAGTGGTAAGTCGAGCGAGAGCTGATGAAACGCTGAAAAATGAGATGATTTCACACAAACACTGCAGACCTGAACATATTTAGGAGACATTCTGGAAGGTGGGGGATGGGTGGTGTACGGCAATTGTTAGCAGAATTTTGGTCTAGACTTATAAAAGGCTTTTATCATTCAAATTTCCTGCAAAATGTCCAGAAGATCAGCAAGCGAGACACGGTGGGAACGTAGAAGCTCAATTTCTGGAGCATGTCAGTGGGAAGACGTGTCCGTGTCGGTGCTGGTAACTTTAGCTCTTTCTTTTCTCCGCATGTTGTTTATCACTCCATGTGGGACTCATTAAAATACAAGCGGTTTTTGATATTAACACAAAAAGAGTCATCAAGCCTCCTCCCCTGCTCTTGTTCTGCTGTTAACACAGACGTTCTGACACCAGAGGTTTTGCATCCTGCCCTCCCAACTGAGCTCTGCACACACTCCCCTGCACCCCCTCACTTGTGAAAGATGATCACCAGAGGAAAGATCCCCTGCTGCGAGGAGCATGCATGAACAGCAACTTCAGATCATCTGCTCGTTCTCTCCAGGTGTCCGCACGTGAAAAAAGAAAAACACAACAGAAAGTGGTTGAACTGAGCTGGTAACTCATCATTTATGTATGGATTATGATTAAATTTGACATAATGGTGCAGCTAAACATGGTCAGCATAAAGACTAAGTTTTTCAGATTTTAGGATTAGGTTATGATTTTAAAGTGCTTTAATGTGCCAACAAACGTCCAGGTTCTATGAACTTGATATTCTTGGCCCACCACTGAAAGTGAAGGAGGATAATGTTGACGTCACGTGTGTTTGAGTTTGTGTGACTTTGTTTGATGACTGACAGCAAAATATCTCAAGAACCACAGACTAGACTTTAATGAAGCTCTCAGAAACTAATCGTTGGATGCAAATCTACAACTATCGGGTCAACCCGATTCAAGAGGGCTGCAGCTCAGTCATGAGCTAAATTTAGTTTGGTAGTAGCTGAAAGTCATTCTCAACATGGTTCACAATATGGTTTGACCAAAATGACTCAATTTCTCAACACCTTAGTTTAAATCTCTGGCGAGAGCGGCAGCGGACGATATGCATTCCTTCAAGGTGGAATGCTAGGCCTTTAAAAAAAAAAAATCTTATATTTAGCCTGAGGAAACCTAAAACTGAATACATTTGGTGTCACCCTGCAGATCTGAAACTGCATGTGAGCTCAGTCCGGCTGAAGCTCACACGAGCCTGAAGAATTCACAGCGAGCTGAATGGTGGCTTCACGTAATACAAACATGAAACAGCAGAACAGACGGGACAACGTGCCATGTGTGACTCGCGCCCTGCATCCACGACCCGACCCCCGGGCCACATCAGGAATGAAAAAGGCTTAAAGTCTGGTTGCTGCCTGGACTGTAGGACTGACTGATCCACTGTGAGTGACTCAGAAGAAGTCCAAATGTTCTCACCCTGCTGAGGAGACTCCTTCCTCCAGCTGTGAGCAACGTGGGCAGCCTAATGACTAACAGCAAGTCAGATGAAATGTAAAAAAGCTGAATATGTCCAGGGTTTTAGCTAGGTCCTGTCTCAACATATCACCCTTAACTTAACTTGATTGTTTTTTTCTTTAACGTCGTGCTTCAAGTTTTAAAGTTTAATCAGGACAGACTGAAACAAACGTGCGTCACACACAGAGAGCTGAGAGAAGTGGCAGGAGGTGAGTCATGACCCAGCGAGTATTTGGCCTTGGACCCCGACAGAGAACGATGTTCAAAATTCCTCACCCCCCCCCCATCAGTCTGCAGTTTAGAGGCTGTGAGCTCCCTCTCAGCCAACAATAGGTCCATTCAATGGCCCGCAGCAGCCCGAGCATCTTCTGTGACCTGAAGGTGTTCTCTCAGTGACCAAACGTTAAATGTGATCCATCATGTTTCCACTTAAACAACTCACAAACCCACTTAACGGCAGCTTCCCTTTGAAGGAGCAAGAAGAAGAAGAGTGCCTCCACTGACTCGCCTCTTCTTCTGAATCAGACCAGAGCAGCCGATCAGCACAAAGGTCTGGCTTCCCATGAAGGAATGCATATCGCCCGCCATCAGTGCTGTAAATGAATTATAGATGTTTTGGTGACTAACACTTTGTGCAATGTCATGCGCGATCAGAAAATGTGTTGGGTATGACTCTCAGCTACTACCACAGTAAAATTAGCTCAGTATTTGACTGAATTACATGTGTTATCTCAGGTTGATGATCTGTGGGAGTCATTTTGAACGGGGCTGAGTACAAAACAGCTCCACAGGAAGCTCAGGCTGACATTAAGAACGGAGATGAAGGATTTAAATCAAAATCAGTCTTTTCTAAAGGTTTATCTAAAGTTTCATCTAAAGGTTTATCTAAAAGTTTATCTAAAGGTTTATCTCGCTTTAGGATTGATTTTCTCAAACAAATGATGCATTTAATCTAAGAGCCTGGCCGTGATTTATTCATATCAGGTAGTTCAGATCATTTATTAGTATTATTTGATAAGTTTGCTTTTTATAATAAAGTGCGATGCTAAATGCTAATACACAGTAACTGCTTTAAAAACACAAGCAGCAAAACATAACTTGAGCTTCGCAGCTGCCAACTTTCTACAAAACTCTCACTGTCGTCGGGACGTGAGTTAACTTTTGGCTCGGGTTAAAGTAGACCCGTGCTTGTTGGTTTCCAGGCTGGACCCGGGCTGAAGCAGTCTCCCGGGACAGCCGCGCAGGACTCGGTGACAAAATGTCAGCTAACATCTCCTCCTTCAGGCGCGCGAGCAGGGCAGCGCGTGAGAGCGTCTTATTTAGTGTTTTAATGGAGGTCGACAGCAGCCAACATTCCTTTTAAAATCAAATGTGACAAAACGTAACCCTCCTGTCCGACACCAGCTTGACCCGCGGGGCAACAGAACCGCTAAAACCTCGACGTTACGGTCAAATCCGCTCCTCCACGCCGCCGCTGGCTCCTCTTCTCCGGGTCTAAAACACCGTCGCAACTCACCTAAATCATCCATGGCGGCTGAGTCGTTGAGGCCTGTCTGCTGTTGGACGAAAACTTTTCCTCTTCTAAACTTCTCAACTTCTCCGCTCCTGCCTTTGGAAAGTTAGTGAGGATTCGTCTCGTGCACGCGCTGCTTGCTGCGTCTGAGGGTTTAACGGGGCGCGTGCTTTGACTGAAGCTCGGTAAAGAGCGACACCCCGTGGTCAAATGCTGGAACTGCAGCGTCCTGGTGCACTCTCCAGGTAGAAAAATCCAATTCATTCAACCTTTATTTATACAGGTTGATCCCAGTGAGCCTCGGGGACTCATTTACTAATAAGTTAGAAAAGTTAAATCAGCTAATAAAGTTGTGTAATTTTAGGTAATAAGTTTGGTCAGGTCCTCTAGTGTGGACGGATTCTTCTTGTTGAACCGCTTCGTCTTTTATCCAAAAGACTTCTTCATTCTGAGCTGCAATAAACTCAGCCTTAGCACCTTCTCATAGTGGATCAGTTTGCTGCTGACAGCCAAAACTACCTGTTCACGTGAAAGGAGGACCATCAGCCTAACAGTTGATCTTTAGCAACCTGAGAGGGCTGAGTGATACTAAAGGAGAGAAGAGGGACAGTTGAACATGGAGGCCCCCTCCCCTGTTGAATGTGCTTTTCACAAAAATGGCTTCCTTCACTCCTCTCTCAATCCAGGTCTCTCTTGTAAATGAGTCCTCAGGGCTCAATGGGATTAACCCACCTAAATAAAGGTTGAATGAATGAAAAAAACATCGTTCCTATCAAGGATGTAAACATCTTCATCCCTGAACGAGTGACTGCTGAACTGGAGATGAGTGTAGACCACAGAGTCCTGGCCTGATGATGTTGATCTTCTGTGCTGGTCCATCCTTTTGTCCAGTGGCTGTTTAATTTCCTTGACGTAAGACTGACCACCCTCCTGACACTGAACAACATACACAATATTACTCTGTTTGTGCCGGAGGACTGGATCTTTGCAACTGCAGCTTAAAAAGTAGAAATAAAGACTGCTAAAGTTTCAGAGGTGGGCAGTGATGGTTGCGAGCATGTGCTTGTGGAGCATCTCATGAACCAATAGATGAACTTTAATTGACCTGATGGAAAGATTATCAGTGGCTGCACATAAACTGATTGAACTTTTGAAGTAATCCCTATACAAGATGGCCGCCACAGCTAAGTGACTTCACAAAACACGTCTATAACTCAGATTTATAAACACTGATCTAAAATGTGGTGAGCAAGGCACACTCCAAGAGCTGCTTGTTGCATGAGCTTCTTAAACTGTAGCATTATTTGTCAATTGGCATCACACGTTAAACACTTGAGAATAATAATCACTTTACAAATATTTATTAGTTTAGAATCATCTTTGTCATTTACACGTCAAAAACTGCTATAATGTAAAATGTGAGGTTAAACAACCTTATCATTTGTCCCCATCTCATCGATAAAAGGTTTTAATTTTAAAACATGAAATTATTTACACAAACTTAAATTATAAAAACAAAATGCTTCCCTTCTACAAGTTTTGTCTGTTTTACTGTATTTTTCAGACTATGAGGCGCACTGGATTATAAGGTGCGTTAAGCAAAACAAGTTTATTTTAACAGATGTGCGAGTGCCGTGAACCACATAAAATCAGTTTGAGGTCAGTAAGAATAAGCTCAACCTGAATTTATACATAAGGCGCACTGGCTCTGTAGATTTTTGAGAAAAGTAAATGATTTTAAGTGCACCTTATACTGTAGTCCCCAAAATATGGTTCTTTAAATCTGGCCTCTAACAGTTTAACCTCGGTTGTGATCCTATAACCTAAACATCAAATTGTTAATAACTGTCAAAAGTCCACAGGTTTCAGCTTTCTCGTCTCGTTTTCTGTGAGCGGCTGCTGGGAGAGGATCTTGCCGTGCAGGCGGTGGTGCTTGCCTATCCCCAGTTTGGGCAGACCTCGATTCAGCCCCTCCAGCAGCACACACGACTTGCACAGCGCCTGGCTGGAGATGTAGCCACAGCGAGTGCACGAGCCCTGGACTGGCATCTTCACCCCCTCACGCACAGACAGGTTCTCCCCAGAGTGGATGATGTCCACGATGGAGCTGGAGCGTATACTCTCCAGGTCCTTGAGGAAGGTCCTTGCATGGCCACGATAAGCGTTGGGAGAGTAGATGCACTCAGTAGAAAAGTAGTCCAACTTCTTAAAGTAGGCATACAAAACAATCTCCTTCTCGTAGGCGTATTTGAGGGGTTTGCACCTCGGCACGACCCCATCACCCTCACTGGCTGTGGCGATGGTGGTGCAGCGGCGAAGACGAGCGATGTCTCCACGCAGGACGTTCATCAGCACAGTCTCTGCCACATCGTCAGCGTTGTGACCTGTGAAACAAGAGAAGCAGGAGTTCTTCTAACGCAGCATGCAGGCCAACGTCAGGAATGGATTCAGAACGTTACCTGTACATATCTTATCCACTTTCAGCATGATGGCTCCTCTGTCCAGCGCCTGTCTTCTGAACACGCCACAGAAGGTGCAGTTATTTTTCAGCCCCACCTGCTTCACTATAGCGTCCATAGTCCAGCCGTACAGCTCCTCGTACGACACGATCTTCAGCGGCAGCTCATACTGCTGCTGATTCCTCTTCACCGTCTCCAAGGAGTCGTCTCTGTAACCAGTGATCCCTTCGTCCACCGAGATGAGCATGAGCTGCAGGCCGTAGTTGTAGCGCTCGTTCAGGAGCTTCATGACATGCGCGAGCACCGTGGAGTCCTTTCCTCCCGAGGCGGCGATCCCCACGACCTCCCCAGGTTTGAAGAGCTCCGCCGCCACAACGGTCTGGTGCACCTCCTCCTCGAAGGCCCAAAAGAAGCACTCCTTACACAGAGAGTGACCTGTTTTTGGACGCTTCAGCACGGCACGTTTGTCAGAGCAGCTGCTGCACAGGACCGGCATCCTGACTGTGGAAAGATAACTGTGAAAACACAACATGTAAATGTGAGTTTAAAAAAAAACACACACACCCAGTATCCCTGATGACAACATGCTACTAACACGGTGAGGGAAATAAGGTTTGGATTCTGTTGGTGACAAATATTCTCACTTTATCTCACTTACTCAAAAGGAGCTGCGCTCGACAACAGGAGGTTTTAACAGTTTTTACTTGTGAGGTCAGATTTTCAGGACAGGTCACACACACATTATACAGGAAGTACACACAGTAGAACAGGAAGTACACACATGAAGCCCAGTCACAAGAATCTGCCACAGGCAGTGTGTGCAGCTTGTTTTTATACACTTAGCTCAACCTTGCATCAGCAGCTGCACACTGTAGCTTCATATCAGCTCCTCATCCAGCTCTCTCTGCTAACTCAAACATATGGTTCATGGGCAGTTAACATTCTCAACCATACCCTGATGCATGCTCAATAATCCAGGTAGAAAAAAAAAAAAAAAAAGCTAAGGTAACTCTCAACCATAGTTAAAACCATCCATGAACTTTGACCAAAAATAAATAAATAAAAATCAACTGATCCCACCTGATTAGGCAAAAGTTTTCTGATGTACAAAGAAATCAACTCTAAAACTTAAAAAAAAAAAAAGTCTAATTTTTAGGACAGATTTATTTTAACGAAGACCGACAGATCTAATAAGAACAAAATTAAGTTTTGTAATTACAAAATTACTTGAGCATCACCGAGTAAAATTCATTTGATTCCCACACAATACACAACTTTGGACTTTGAGGAAACTTTGCTGACAAGCAGCTACAGTTCTTGTATTTAATAATCAGGTTTGAACACACACACACACACACACACACACACTTCAGAGGGAATCTGGACAGAAACTTTAATCCTTCAGGCTGTTTGGCTGCTTCAGCTCTCTCCACAGGTTTTCTATAGAACTGAGGTCTGGAGACTGGAAAGGCCACATCATGACCGAAATGCCACCGTTTTGTTGCCATCTAGACCATGTAGACCCATCTTTAGTGTTCTGGCTGAGAGAAACAGGTTCTTAATGTCATGACGCAGGGTTTTAAGATTCAAACTCAGCCAGACAACAAGAATGATAAAACAAAGAAAACAGTTTTATTGGTCGATTTGCAGCTGCTGGGGAAAATCAGGGTCCAACAGGCAGGTGGGGTGAGAGCCACGTGTCAGAGTTTAGAGAGATGATGTCACTTAAACTGGTGGGAAGGAAGCTGCAGAGGGAGGTCTTTAATGCTGTGGACAGCAGGGCAAGGCAGGGTCATGGTCCAAAAGGTGAAGCAGGGGTCAAACAGACAGTCAGAGGTCCAAGAAAATCCAAAAAGGGTGAGTCGTGGTCGTAGAGGTCGTTCATGTGATCAGAAGGGCAGAGCAGAACCAGACGTGGAGCAGGCAAAACGGTAAATCCACAAGACAAGGCGTGAGGTCGAAAATCCAAATACAGTGCATGAACGAGAACAAGATGGCTGGATGTCTGGGACCATGGAGGTATAATAATCTGGCAACAAGTGAATGAGAGCATGAGGCTTAAATAGGGAGCAGAACAGGTGCAGTGAATCAGAGCTGATGAACTGGAAGTGCGGGGGGGGGGGGGGGCTGAATTACAGGAGCCGGGAAACAGAACAAGATGACAAAGAGGAGCAGAAACATGACATGAGGGGCTGTGAGCGAGGCAGGGAACAGAGGAAGTGACCATGGCATGAAGGAAGAGACGTGCGTAGTGGGGGGCAAGCAGAGACTGCTGATCATGACACTTAATAAATATTTTACAATACAAGGCCCTGTCAAGGGTTTCTCATTGCAGTGAAGTTGTCCTGTGCAATTAGCAAACAGCTCCATAATGTTTCCACCTCCGTGCTTGACTGTGGGCGATGGTGGTCATTCTTAGCTTCTCTCTTCGTCCAAACACTGCAGGAATATTGATGCTAAAGAGCTCACTTTTGGTCCACTCTGACCATGTCTTCTTCAACAAGGAGACATAGACACTTCAGGGTTTCAATCCATTAAAGTGTGATGTGTTACCAACTGTGTGAATGGGGTCCCAGCTGCCTTCAGATCATCAACAAGCTCCTCTCGTGCAGGTGTTGAAGTTATAGGATGATCCCTCACCATTCTCATAAACATGAGAACTCAATGAGGCACAACTTTGCATCGACCTCTAGATCGTGGGCAAAGTGTCATTTTATATTCCTCCCATTTCTGAAAAATCACACTGACAGTCTCCTCACCAAGCTTCTTGCTGATGGTCTTGTAGCTCAGTCCAGCCTTGTGCAGATCTACTATCCTGTCTCTGGCATACTTTGACAGCTCTTTGGTCTTGAACGTGGTGATAAAACAGAAGAAATTAACTCTGTGGATATGTGTGTGCTGAGATTCACCTTCAGCTGTGCCACATGAAGAATCAAGCACTTATTACACCCATTAAAGTAATGGGATTATTTTTAGTTGATATTCTGTCTCACCACCATTAAAAATAAAACCATTATTATTTGTTGCATGCAAACTTACCAAATTATGTATGATATAAAATAAATAAATTTAATTTTATTAATTTAATAAATTAAATATAAAACATTACTCCCGGTGTACATAAAAACAAAGATGCTTAAACTAACTTAAATAATTATGGATAAGTTGTGCTTTTCTTTTGCTTATTTCAATGGAGCTCCTGAGATCCTTCAACAGAAGATAGAAAGTGATTCACACAAACACAATGTTTCTCTAAGAAAACCCAAATCACTTCACTTGAAGCTGTTTTCACTCTGTTGAATGAGCATGTCAATACATAACATCCTGCTTTTAGTCAAACTGTAACAAAAACGACAAACAAGTATCTCCATTGAACAAACTCGTTAAAAACATGCAGGCAAAGGTTTAGTTATGCGATGACCCTACTTCAAGTGTAACAGGAGGGAGGATAGTAAATTAACTTGGCACGAAGTTAATAAAATAAATCAAATGAACCATATAACCAGAAGCACAGCATGCGGAAAATGTTAAAAACATCAAATTTAGGTGAACAAAGGTTTTTTTCATACCAACGATTCCAGATCAGAAGTTTGACGAGCGGATGTGAGAAACGAGTACACGAAAATAAAAAGCTTTTAGATTCTACTGTATTTATCCAAACTAATTTTACACAAAACTACAAACTGCCGCATGTTGTCATCTCATATTTTGAAGGCCTTTCTGACCGGAAACAGAAATCTGCTGCGGCGCTTAAATCCTGCAGCGCCGCCTGCTGGTCGGAGTGGGTCATTGCACACAATGTCTTCTCCAACTGTTTATTCATTCAACCTTTATTTATACAGGCTAGCCTCGTTGAGCCACGGGGACTCATTTACAAGAGGGGCCTGTCTCACT
>JARVGQ010001777.1:29619790-29634451 GCA_031762355.1 Hypsolebias martinsi | reverse complement strand
TCATTTGACTCATAGATTGTCCACAGGTGGGTCTTATTTTGGCCATTAAAGAAATTATGAAGCTCCTGAAGAAACTGGTTTGTGCTACAAAGCAAATGGGGGTCAATATGCATGCATCACTTTTTAAATTATTTAAAATCAGTTTTTGTTTTTGTTGTTTTTTTGGGGGGGTGGGGGGTGGGGGGTATTCTTTGTAGCAATATTGTCTGAATTCAGATCAAATATTCAGGTGAATTCCAGGTCAACAATACACGCAGAACACCAAGGGTCTAAATCCTGCTGCAACTCATTACCGATTGGATTTATATTTCCTTTTTTCCTCAGTCAGTTTTATTAGAAGAAAAACTAGTACCGGTATTTAGACCTTATCTGTGAAAGCAATCTAACTTTACATTTATTTCACACCTGCCTAATCTTAAGCAGAGTAAAATGAATTTGGTTGAGGTCCTGTTTCTAGGTGGCCTTCCTAAAGAGTTTTGATATGGGTTTTTGATATTTGCTCTCATCTGTTTAGTTTGAAACCAAAATGTGGAAAAGCTGTAAAAAACCAACACTGTAAGACAGACAAGCTTGATAATAAATGGTGTTAAATTTAATCATAGTATAATTTAAATATCTGTAACAAATATGGTTACCTCACGTGACAGGACGTCTGTTTGTTACTGTTTGCATTCCCTTGTAACTTGAAGATGGAGCAGAGGGTGCGTCATCATTCCTGTGTTTTTGCTGACTGACGCCTGTTTGTCTCTTCAAAGTGACTGAGATGCAGTAGCTAAATGATAAAGGGTTCGCTTTGCTCGAGAAATATTGTTCTTGAGTCAGAATAGAAACTTTGTGTTCTTGGCAGGAAAAGATAAAATAGTGCTGTCTTAGAGGACTGGGATACAAATTGCAGTCCACCAATTTTCTAAGATGTAGCAGTGGGTCAACATTTAATTCTCTTTTAAGGATTACTTTCAAGCTCTTATGCATGTTCAGCCAAATTCTTTAAATTGCTCTAAATAAATAAATCAAGCCTTGAAAAGTGAAGGACTGTAAAAGTTTTAGTAAAATACAGCTTTGATCAGAAAACAGAATAAAACGACATAGCTAATTTGTTCTTGTTATATTATTCATTCTGTCTGCAATGCCCATTTTCTCCTAAAGTGTTAGATAAGCTGTCAAATCTTATTAAAGCAGAAGTGTCACTGACAGACAAAACAGAAGCTTAAATGGAGGGAAGCCAAGGAATGTGACTACTGATTGATATGCCGTGGTAATACCTCCACTCAAGATGGGAGTCAGATTTTTATGAAATAATTATAAATGTATTGACATGTGCTGTTGGTTAATATTTTCCTTCCAAGGAGAAGCTGCTCTGGACTTTGAGTGAACTGAAATAGTTCTTTTGTGTCTCAACTCTAACTCAGATTGAACACTTAATGGAAAAAAATCCCCCCTCAGATGCTTTATGCTGCTATATATTATTAATCTAAGGTGTTTGGTGCATGCCAGGAGTGATTTAGCTATATATGACATCAATTTATTAGCAGGGGATCTAACATTTTTTCTGACTTGCCACCTATGTTTAGCGTTCAGGTGGAGATTTCCTGCATCTCACCAAATTTCTTTCACCTACAGAGTAAGGGTCAGCACATTCATTTTCATCTACACATGTTTCCAAACGGTGCAACACGGAGTGTGAAAGTCAAAAAAAGGCATATCCTTCAGTCAGACCACCACATATAAAGAGGCTGTGTTGGACTGTGGTCTATTGAGGCTGCTGTCAGAAGGAAAAATTAGTTTCTGCACCTCCTTTAAAATGCATTTCTCCTTTATGATGGATTGTTGTATGCCTGCTTGAAATCAAGGGCCAATTTGTCAGGGCTTCTGACAGCGGGACTTGATGTTCACCCTTGGAGTTACAGCAAAGTGGAAATGTTGCAGCACAAGACACATTAGCTCTTCAGACAGTAAGTATCAATCCACAGGAGCCAAGTGTACCCTTCAGTAGCAGCTCTTTAAAATATTTGTGTGGACAAATACTTCAGTCTTTAAATCGTCTTAATGCACCCTGAAACACAGTGAGTTAAAGTCCAGGCATTTCCTGAAGGAATGCTGCCCACCACCTGCCATGCAGTAGATTTAAACTATGATCATCCCACATTGACAAATGACAGAGCTGTAGCCTTTTCGGTCAAACCTTGAAAATAATATATTGCACAACATGTGCAAAATTGCAAAACATCAAGCACAAATAATGTGTTAGGAACGACTCTCAGTTACAACAACATCAAGTTTTAGCACAATATTTAAGTAAGAGACTGGATTGTGGGTATTTTTGTGTTTGCTATGGCCATTTAGCTTTGGCAGCCATCTTGAATATGATTGACTTCAAAGTTATTCAGATGTAGATGCACATCCAAGGATTAATTTCTACAAGTTTCATTCAAAGTTGTCAGGTGGTTTGTGATTTATTCTGGTAACTGACAAACATAAACACACATGACTAACCTGTATAAACAAAGGTTGAATGAATGTGCGCAACCAAAAACTTCAAAAATGCTGACTGAATGTCTTGAAACTAATACAGAAAAAACAGTAAAGCTACTTAATTGAATATCATTTGTACAGTTTATTTTTTATTTAATTTATCCCTTTACACAAATGTATGTTCTGCTCAGCGGCTTTGACTGTTATCAGTGATTAAATGTCCATTATTAGTTGTTATCATCCCTGTAGGTTGCATTCAGACAGTCCCTCCTGTACCGCCTAGTAGGTTCATTAAGGTATGTTCTTATCACTGATAATATGCAGTTTCACCCATGTCTAAAACCATAATTCTTTTGTTAGATTTATTGAACCCTTTTCCTAAACCTAACCTTACACCTGACCCAGAGCACTGACCCTAAACCTAACCCCCTGTTCTTTTACCCTTAACCTAACCATGTGACCCTATTATCAGCAATAAGAACATACCTTTAAACCTAGGAGGTGCATGATATATGTACATGAGGTACATCCATGGGGATGATAACAACTAATAATGGCCATTTAATGGCTGATAACATTCGAAGCAGGTGTTCAATTCAATTCAATTCAGTTTATTTATATATAGGTAGTCCTCGGGTTACGGCGGTCTTGAGTTACGACGGTTCGAGTTTACAACGCACCTCCCATTGAAAAGAATTGTTTCAAGTTACGTGGTTTATGCGCCTTTACAACAGAATATACGGTACTGAAACTAAACTTAGGGAGCAGGAGGGATGGAGGGAGGGGGGGAGTTTGACGCGCGGTCAGTGGAAACTTACAGAACGGAGGGAGGGAGTGGGGAGCTTGACGTGCTAGAAACTTACAGGAGACCCCAGGCAGACCAGAGCAGGAGCAGAGGAGTTCAGGAGGGGCTAATATGTTAAATATGCTAACTCTGGACCGCTGGACCGCACGTGGAAACACAGGAGACCTTATTGTTTTGAGCGGAGGTTTACGAGGCACACAGGCTACAGCTGAGCAACGAGCTAACATGCTAACAGACATTGCTATAAATGCTGTGGACCTCGAAGCACGGAGGTGCACGAGCTAACAGATGGAGGAAGAAATGACCAGCAGCTCCCAGTAAGAAAATAACTCTTTTTTCCCTTCATCATGGCTCCCAAATGTATGTGTTTTTGGTAATACAGGACTGTACATGTGCAGTTTGTATGTTTGTTCTGACATACGTCAAATTAGGTTTACGCCGCCGCCGTGGGAACGGATCTGAGTCGTAAGTCGAGGACTACCTGTAGTGCCAAGCACAACAGAAGTCATCTAGCCTGGAATAATTAAAGGTTTTTAAATTCAGACTTTATGCCCCTTTCAGTGTAATTACATCCAAAATGGTGACAAGTCTGTCAGCTTTTTAGTTTATGTCAAGAAGATGAACTTTATAAGAGGGTGACATAGGCGTTGACTAAATCTGCTGGGTTGTTTCTGCAGCGTTTTGTTCTACTGCAGCGTGAAGTTTCATCCAATCTCCTTTACTTGACTTGACTGAATTTGAGCAGACAGAATCTTCACATGACCTTAATATATTAGTTCAGATCTTTTGAAGTTGACTTCTATGAAAAGGTTATAAACAGCTAATCTAATATATTTGTTGTTTATAGCTCTTTGAACAAACAATTTCAAAATCAAGATTTAAGTCTGACCAGGGATAGTTTCGTTTGATCAGTTAAGACAAAAAACTAATTTTATCTTGAAAATTTCGTAGTGATTGCAATGTTTTAAAAATCACCCCATAATTATAATTATTAGCCTGTTCAAAAAGGAATATCATGTTCCTGCTGTAAATATGTGTAGGCATCACCATAACTGCTACAGCTAACTGCTACTGCTGTATTTGTATTTGCAAAAACCCATACAATGCTAAATACTGTAACATTTAATTATTTTAATGGCAATGTAAACATTTATAAAACACAAGCTGCTACACACTGAAAGTTGTTTTATTCAAAAAAATTAAAAGAGAACATGCTTCATCTTCATTTTTTTCAAGATAAGTTTTTTATGTTGCATCTTCAGCTAAAAGAGCTTGTTTTTTCAAGACAATAAGTCAATATATTTATTTATTTTGATGTTAAAATTTATGTTTGACCTGTTAACAATGAAAAGTATCAACATCTCAATTAAACAAAAACATATCTTGTCGGAAATCAGGAGACTCATTAGCAATTGATTCTAATTTAACAATAAACATCCACTTAATCAGCACGTTACTGTTGTTCATTATCTCAAAGTAAAACTGGGATTAACACAAGAGCCCATTAAACACATTTACATATACATTTAAACTTTTCATTAAACCTTTATTTAGACAGGTTAATCTCATTGAGCCTCGGGGACTCATTTACAAGAGAGACCTGATTTTAACAAAGAGTGATGACAACACAACAAAGGCAACAATAGACAATCATAAAGGATGCATACAAATTGAGAATAACAAGTGCAAATAAAATGGTATTTAAAAAATGTAACAAAAAGCAGCTAGGCTGAAAGGCGATATAGAAAACTAAAAACAGGAACATTGCACTGTTTTTTCCCATGAACATAGATGTTTGAAGCCTCTTAAAGAGGTCAAACTTTAATATTATTTAGGATTACAGCCAATTTTCTTCAAACAGCATCTCATCTCACAAGGCAGTGGAACAGAAAACGAGCTCAGTTTGTATTAATACAAATAAAATGATCAATTATTGAGAGGAGGTACAGCTACTGTTAGCCTCCAAAGCTTTAAAATAACAGCAAGCCCTGGTGGTCTTGGCTCAGACGTACCTGTACACCAGGCTAATAGCTGTTAGCTCATCAGTCTGGTCAGAAATAAACTCCATGTCTTAAACTAGGGGCCTTCAAAGAGCTAAGAACAGGTCAGATATTAATTGTTCACAACCCTGTCAGTCAGACCAAGATCTGAACAACTTCATGAAGAACTTAGCCACCTGCCTCTGTCTTCATGGACATTGATGATCCAGTGGTGAAAGTCATTCGTGTTCGGTCTGTTTTAAAGTTCACACTGAAAGCTGTTTGAGTCACGAGGAGAGCATGAGACTCTAAAACCTTCTCCATCCTCTCTTCTTTAGGTCATTCTGACTGAGGCTGATCTTTGTTTCATCAGAATATCCAAAGAGCACGTCAGACTTACAGGATCTTCAGCGGCAAAGTCCAAGCTGGTCTTTTCTGTTCTTAGCAGGGCTCCTCACATGGCTGAATGATGGGAAGGGTTTTCTCCATACTGGAAAGGATTCTGAGGTTATCCAGGAGCTTGAAATGTTTCTCTCTGGTGGAAGAGTTTTGTTTCTTCAGCCTGATGGGATGGCTAATTACACTCTAGTTTAAAAAAACATGATCTGCCTGCATAACGTTATGATGCCAATACTTTTTGTGTGTTTAACTGCAGATCTTTAGGCCTTTTAACAAATGAAGGAATGATAACGGCATGGACCAAAATTGCCCCCAAAACAGTATTTATATATTTAATGAGCTGAAAATGAGTTTTCTATATAATCAGGAGTTTAAATCTTATGTTCCCCAGTTTCGATATTGGACTAAATGTATGTTTTATGAAATAGTGCAACCTGTTTACTGTAAGTTTATGTTTAGTGCCCTGAGATTATAATTGCTGTGAATTGGTGCAATATAAATAAACAGAACTGAACTATATTACAGAGACTTGAACATTTTTTAAACAAACACGTTTAAGAAGGAAACAAGAAATGTTCCAATAAAAAGCAAAGAAAAAAATAAAGAAATAAATAAACAAGAGGAAATTGTAATTAGATTTTATGGTGCTGCAAAAGCACAAGGCTAGATTAAATAAATAAATCAATAAAAACATCCAGAGTGAAGCAACATAAATACCATAATTTTCGGACTATAAGGTGCACTTAAAATCCTTTAATTCGCTCAAAAGTCAACAGTGAGCCTTATAAGCGAGTGTGCCGTGTGTATGAATTCTGGTTGTACATACTGACCTCAAACCAATTGTATGTGTTTATTGTGAATGAGATGAATAAAGTTTGACTTATCTGACTGTTTTGTTTCACTTAATGCGCCTTATGTATGAAATCAGACCCGTTCATTGATACTGCGCCTTCTAATCCGGCGTGCCATATGACAAGTCTGATTTCATTTGTGCAGTATGTGAGAAACAAACAAACAAACAAAAAAATCATTAAAGAAAACAAAATAAAATTAGAACCATCATTGAACATTTAGTACTGAAATCATATGATTATTAAAAATCTCAAAGATCCTCTGCATTCCACTAGATCTAATCTTTGACCCAGGTCACCAGGTCTCCCTGAAATAATAACAGAAGAAACATTTTCAAAAATTAAAACTTAAGAATAATTACCCATTGAAAACAAATAGCACTGAATACCATGCCCTTTCAAGACCTGAACTCCATTAACCAGGCAGAATAATTCTCATTTTCAATTATTTTATAAGCAGCAAAATAAACAAACAAATAAATAAATAAATAAATAAATAATCTACATCCTGTACAACTCAAGCAAAAGATGCAATTTTTTTACATATTCATATTTTTATTTCCACAGTTGTTTTTTTTTTTTTTGCTTTAATAAAAATATTGACAAATACCCCTGAAGAATGTGATCTGTGCAGAAAATGTATAAACATCTCACTCACTCATTATCACACTATTTTTCTGTCCTGTTAAACACACATGTGGAAAGAGTTCCCATCATTTATAGTTTTACAAAGCAAACGATTCGTAATCTGGAAAATAAACTTTTTTTTCTCCAAGAATAAAAATAAACATATTTCACAATAATACATAACTAACAGTTGTACAAACTAGTTGAATACTAACTGGCATTTCATGTGTTTGGTGTGTAAAAAAAACAAACAAACAAAAAAAAAAAAACATTTGTTTCAATGCAAGACTGACAAAGATTATTGTTTTATTTATAAAATTCATTTGAAAATGTACAATGGCTGAACTACAGTTTAATAATTGCAAACACCTTGAAACTAAAATGGTGAATTTTAGTGTAACACTGATTTGAATCCATTTGTGTGGGCTGCAGGTGGTGGGAGCCAGAGGAGACTGTGATGAGAAAAAAAAAACAAAAAAACATCAATTATACTTTTTCATCTGTGTGAACTTTTATTTGCCTGCTGCAGAAAAGGTGATGCTTTTGCACATGTGGTAGTAGCTGAGAATTATTCAAAAGGCATAAGTGCTTCTTATTGTGCAAGATCTAAACTTTAAGAGTAACTGCTGGAGACAACCTAGTTAAACTGTTAGTAAAATCTTTCATGAACAGCTGGATGGATTTTAATAAAACTTTTAGAAACTATAATCACTGAATGCACATTTTACTGATGAACGTTTGGAGTCAACCCAATTCAAGATGGCTGCCACAGCTAATCATCCAACATAAAAATGTCTGTAACTCAGTCACATTTCCAGATATTAATGCAAGATTTGGTTAGAGTCATTCACAACACATACTAGATTTTCAAGTTTTGACCAAAATGGCTACAACTCCATCCTCTCCCATCATCTTTGTCTAAAACATTTTTGTGAAAGTCAGCAGGTGGAATGCATTCCATCAAAGAAAGCCAGGACTTCAATTTATTTTATTTTCCTAAATGTGTGTAAAACTGAGTTTAGTGTAAAATAATCTAATTTCATGTTTTGCCTTCTAGTTCTTTGTTTTAACTAGTCTAAATTTATGGAGCTCATTTCATCCTGAGTTTAAGTGAAGGACATTATTAGGTAACATCAAGTGCAGATCAAAGTTAATGATGTTGTCAATCATTGTTGGCCTCAATTTCAAACTGAGGTTTGAGGTCAACAAAGCCGTGACTTTCACCGTTTTCTTCTCAGCAGCGCCGCACTTGTGCAGCAATCTGCCCTCTCCTCGAGTCAGCGGACTAATGATCAGTGATCAGAGGCACAAACAGCAGTTCATCACACGTCTTCTGTAAATACGTATCTAACTTTGAGTGCGATTCAATGTTGTCCATGTTGAAGCTTGCAGAAACAAGATCATATTTTCTGCCTGCGCCAGATCAGGCCATTAGCTGGCTGCGACATGTGCCATTAGCACATCATAATGAGAACAATAAAACCACAAAGACATCAACTGGATGAAGAGGAGATGCCAAGAATAACCATCATAAAACAAAAGAATTGTCACATGCGTTTCAACAGGCTGTTCAACTGCAAGCTATTATTAAACAGATATCCTGTTGCCTCTTCGCTGCTAAGTTTTTTTGTGTGTGTATGTTTCCCACAGAACAGACATCACATCTACATGAGAAACATCTGTCAAAAGTCTGAATCATGCACACTGCCGAGTATGTTTAGTTGGAGGAGAGCTCACCCCACGCACACAGCAGCCAGAGAGGTGCTTAACCAAAGATTGGGCTGCAGTCTGATTCTGTGCATTTGAGTAAATGAATCCCTCTGGAAAATCTTAAGAGCTTGAAACATCAGCACAGACTGGAGTCTACTGAGATCTACTGTATAAGTGCAGCAGCGCATGGTTTAACATCTTTAACAGTCGGGGACTGGCATGACTTCATACTATTAGTTTTGTGTCATGAATGATTTAACATTAAAACATACGGGGAGCTTGAGCTGCTCTCTTTAAGTAATGCTTTGGTAGTTAGGCAAGAGCATGTTTGTATCAGGAATAAGAACTTTGCATGTGCACAATATACTACATTTTGCAAAAATGCTCAAACCTGTCATTCAAAACAAGACAAAATCCATCCATCATCTTTACCCGCTTCTTCCTTTCAGGTTGTGGGGGTCACTGATGCCCATGTTCAGCAGTCAGTGTGTGAGAGGTGGAGGACACCCTGGACAGGTCTCCAGTCCATCACAGGGACACAGAGACAAACAAGACAAACAAACATTCAGTCTCTCATTCACACCTAGAGACAATTTAGAGTTTTACCAATCAGCCTAACATGCATGTTTTTGGCCTGTGGGAGGATACTGGAGTACCTGTAGAAAACCCACTCATGCATAGAGAGAACATGCAAACTCCACCCAGAAAGGCCTCCGGTTGGTAATCTATCCAGCAACTTTCTCACCGAATGGCAACAGCTCTGCCAGCTGAGCCACTGTGAGCCACATAGGACAAAATGAGTATAAAAATACTCAGCACCTCCAAATCTGAGGCCATGGTCCTCAAACGGAAAAGAGTGGATTGCTCTCTTCAGGTCGAGGGTGAGGTTCTGCCTCAAGTGGAGGAGTTCAAGTATCGGAGTTTTGTTCACAAGTGAGGGAAGAATGGAGCATTAGATAGATGGATTGGTGCAGCATCTGCAGTATTGCGGACTCTGTTCCGGTCCGTTGTGGTGAAGAGGGAGCTGAGCTGTAAGGCAAAGCTCTCTGTTTACTGGTCTGTCTACGTTCCTACACTCACCTATGGTCATGAGCTCTGGGTAGTGACCGAAACAATGAGCTCGTGGATGCAGGCGATAGAAATGAGTTTCCTCTGCAGGGTATCTTGACTCTCCCTTAGAGATAGGCTGAGAAGTTCGGTTATCCAGGAACAACCCGGAGTAGAACCGCTGCTCCTCCACATCGAGAGGAGCCAGTTGAGGTGGTTCGGACATCTGGTAAGGATGCTCCCTGGGTGCCTCCATAGGGAGGTGCTTTGGGCATGTCTGACTGGGAGGAGACCCCAGGGAAAACTCAGGACATGCTGGAGAGATTATGTCTCTCAGTTGGCCTGGGAATGCCTTGGAGTCCTCCCAGAATATCTGGAAGAGGTGGCTGTGGAAAGAGATGTCTGGAACTCCCTGCTCAAGCTGCTGCCCCCTTGACCCTAATTCGGAACAAGCAGAAGATGGATGGATGGATGGATGGATGGATGGATGGATGGATGGATGGATGGATGAGTATAAAATATGAAAGAAGGAAGGTTAAAGTCTAACTGTATCTAACATACTGACAGTGTTGACTCGAACATTTTACACGAAAGTTTTAAGGGAAGATGTTAGTGTTGAGTATGACTCGCAGCTACTACTGCACCAGTTTTACCTCAGGCCCATAAAACTAACTGAGTTAAAGATATTTTTGCACTTGCTAAGATTGTTCAGTTGTGGCAGCCATCTTGGTTGTGATTGTAGAGACTCATCAAAGATGTATTAGGATTTTTTTTGTCTCCAAAACCTTATGTGTCATTTTCACCACTTATCGTCTGTCAACAGATCGCACTTGTAAATGAGTCTTCAAGGCTCAATGTGACTTATCTGTTTAAATAAAGGTTGAATGAAAAAAATTGCATACCCTATTTTCCTGACTACAAGTCAGACTTTTTTTCATAGTGTGGCCAGTCCTTCAACTTATAGTCCGAACTGACTTGTATACGTCCCCCCCCCGCCCCCCCCTCGCTATTCATGACGCAATTTTTGACTGACACGTTAAATGTTCATTCATACTGACATGAACCAGAGTAAACATTACCATTTGTAGCTGAAAGAGGACCCTCTAGGCTTTTGACAACTATATGTTGTTCCTCTACCGCAGGACTATTCAACTGGCAGCTCGGGGGCCAAATCAGACCCACTGGTGAGCTCAGGTCAGCCCACCAATGGGTTTATTTTTAAATGTATTTATTTATTTAAACATCTGATAATGTCAGTGGAAAAATCAAGGCAGAGAGATATTCTTGTTTTTAGTATTTCACCCTGTTTTATGGCACCCCGATTATTGTTTTATATCTTTATTTTAACTGCATTTTTACTGTAGTTGATTGCTGTCATTGTTTACTGCTGTTGGCTGTACTTTAAATGTTCTGTCTGGAACAGGTCCCTCTTGTAAATGAGTCCTTGTGGCTCAATGAGGCTATCCTGTATAAATAAAAGTTGAATGAATGAATGAAAATAAAACTAGATTTTAAACAGTCAAACAAGCTTAATTAACGACAATGACTGGATTTCTGGTCCCTGAGTGTTTGGCTTTCAGTAACTGTGGCCCCCTGAGCAATTTAGTTGAATACCCCTGCTCTATCCCTACCCCCCCCCCCCCCCAAATATCTTAAATATAACTAAAATAAACTTAATACAAGTAAAATGCCCCCAAAAGTGGTGTGGAATGTGATTGTCGAATTTACTGGTAACTTGCTTGTTGGACTTGTTGGCTTGTTATGTTAAGCCTGTTCAGGATTCCAGGTATGTTCTCTGTGTTATTGGTATTTCAGATTAAATGTCTGTTCTTGCACTTTGTGAAATGCACTTCTAAATAAATGCAACTTGTATATTGTTTTTTTTTTTTTTTTCTATTCATGGGACATTTTTTGACTGATGCGACCATACTCCGGAGCGACTTATAGTCCGGAAAATACAGTAATAGCTTTACTTAAAACTTAATCGTTAACCCATTTAGTCAGTCCTGTGTGGCCATTTACAATATATCTCATGACCCACTCGACCGGTTTAACAGAAAATTTTTCAAAATGTAAAAATATCTATAGTCAACCTGCTTCAAGGCCACTACCACAACCAATATTAGCCCCCCACACAAAAGGTTTAAGTTCAGTCAATTAAACAGTTATTAAGCAAAAATCTTAGGTGGTGTTAGGTAAGAGTCAATCACAATGCTTAATTTGAGTGCGCATCTCAATATATCATATGAGATTGTGCATAATGTTAATGTAATGCAACTCCATGATATCTCAATATAAGAGGGTCTACTGTAAGTCTAGAAATCTGGCATTAAATGCAAGATGCTATACATACCATCGAGGAATACTAGTCCTTTAATTCCCATGGAAGTGGAAAGATATAAAGAAGATGTCCTTGACAAATTTTGAGGCTCAGAAAGCCATTCTAAACTAGCATGCTAAAATCAGTTAACATTTATTGAAGGAGCAAAATGGATCATAAGCATAGCAGCCTGGTTTTATGTAGACTGGACATGGACAACGTTTCTACATGACCACAGTAGGCCACTTGATTTAACTGGCCCTTTCATGTTTACTTCCTATCAGTAAGAATAATCACACTTAACATCCGGGATGTGGGGGAGGGTATACTGCCTAAGCACATATATAAGAATAATGGCTGGTGATAATGTCCATTTAATGGGCATTATGGTCCATTTAAGGAGTGAATAACAATTCCACTGGTGAGCGATGACTTTCTGTAAGTGTTTCAGACATAGTTCACCCAGCAGCCTGCTTTCTCATGACTTTGTGGGTTTCATTTATATATTAGGAACTAACATTTAGAATAAATGTTCACCCAGCTTTGGTTTTAGACATATTAATTCAAGCAGTAGCCTAAATATCGATTTGTTATCGACTCAGGGAACATTTACCTGTGATGAAGAGAAGAAAAACTGAAGTGACTTAAAATTACATCAGGTTCTACACTGAGCTGAAATAAAGGAATACATGGAAAATAGGGCTTTACCTTTTGGAGACTGTGACACAAAGGCAAATAATTAAGTTATTGATTTTAATAGTTTAAACGTTACGGGTGGTTCATTTTTTTCCCTTAATGGATGGTGTCTGGTGAGCTGGGGGTTTGCCAAGCTTGTGCAATTATAGTGAAAACAGTTTAATTGAAAATTAGTTCCTTTTTTTTTTTTTTTTTTTTTTTTTTTTAGCTTTTACTTTTGCAATCTTCATGCCATGCTTTGTCTAATCCTGGAGTGTCGAACTCACTTACAAAGGGGGCCAAAATTATAACCTATTTAAAACTAAGGGCCACTTTCAGAATCTACATTAACTCACATCAGGTACCCAACATCGTTTCTTGGTCACAGGTTCCTCAACAAGAGTTTGATTGAAGAAAGTTCATACTCAGTAATCCAGGTGTCAAATCTGATAACTCTCAATCAGGTCATCAGGTCAACGTTTCTACTAAAAAGAAACTGTCCAGATGACCTGATTGAGAGTTATCAGAAGAGTTTGATTGGTTACATTTGATGTTCTCTGTTGTACTTTGGACATCATAATCAAATATTACTGAAAAAAATCAAGAGTAAAATAAAATGAATTCAAAATATTAATAAAAATTAATATTATTAATAAGATTCAAAATATTTGACATTTCACATATCATCTTAGGGGCCAAATAAGATGTCAATGAGGGCCACAGTTGGCCTTGAGTTTGACACGTGGTCTAATCAATTAAAAAATAAAACTAATGCTTGGCTTTTTTCCCTACATATTTTTATTTTCCACACTGAGAACTGATTAAACTATGAAGTCAATCTTATTCAAGATGTCTGCCACAGCTAAGCAGCCTCTGGAAACACAAAATGGTTTTAACTTTGTCATATTTACTGATATTGAGCTAAAGTTCCATATGGTAGTAACTGAGAGTTATTAACATAATCCAACTGCTATCAGATCATGAGATCACGCATAACATTTACAAGTTTATCTAAAATGGCTCTCTTCTTATCATAAGATTATCTTAAAAAAACAGCAGACTATGTATATTCCTTCAAGGAATGCAAGACTTTTATTTCTAGACAGTTTTTTTTTTTCTTACAGATGTTGCTCATTTTCAAGTATCAGACCCTTTATTTGAAAACGCTCTTATTAATCTCTTTTCTCCTCAATGCTCCAGTTCCTCCTTTTCATTTCCTGTGTTCCTCTGCACAGCACTGTGTGGAATACATAAAAGCTGATGAATTACAGCGCAAGAGAGCCTGCAGAAAGGTTGTTGTATTGTGTAGATCATAGGAAGACCTGTCTGATTTAAATGTAAGATTAAAACTGCATGAATATGACTGTGTGCGAAAAAGTGTGCTGGTGTTTGTTGTATCCGGAACCATCCGTTTGTCATTGCTTGAAGTGTCAGAAAGCAATTCACAAACGGATGCTGATTGCTCTTTCATACTCCAGCACCAAGTTTATGCTCAGGTGTGTTTCTCAGTTATTGCTGGCCTAGAGGCAAGAGAAATCATCCCATAAACCTAAGTCACAAACTTAATCCCTAGATGAGTTACTGAAGCCTTCTCAATCATTTGAAGCTCACAAAACACATTGTAAGTGATACTGGATAGTTAAAAAAAAGATTACAGTGTTAAAATTATATCAGAATGCAAATTTGATGTCATGCTGCCTGGTTGTTTTACAGGCTGATGGCACCTTCTGATAAAAATACATGTAGATAAAGATAAATGCATGCATAGCCTTTCAT
>JARVGQ010001777.1:29592028-29602554 GCA_031762355.1 Hypsolebias martinsi | reverse complement strand
CCATCCTTGTCACTCCTAAGGAGAACCTCAGCATCTTCATTTCTGCCACTTCCAGTTCTTTCTCCTGTCTTTTTGTCTTTTTGTACAATTTTTTATACATTTATCATTTTTTAATGATCCAGCCTGACAACTCTTTTCTCCTCTTAAATAAAGCTCAAATGTTCCTGCTTGTAAAGCAGGTGCTTGTGTCCCAGATGTTGAGACCCAGTGACCCGTCGCTTGTCGTGTCATCCGGAACAATTTAACCCCAAAAGAGCCCAGAATGGCTGGAGAAACACACGCCATAAAACACAAAGGTGTAGTGCCACCAGATGCACTCACCTCACTTTGCAAATAACTCAGCCACTAAATTGCTTCCTATGAAACTTTAATGATTGTCTCTGACTGACTGAGCCTTGAATAATACAGCAATGTAGGGACCTGCCTTCTGAAGCCTAATGAATCCCACTGAAACAGAGTTCAGAAATGAATAAAGTGCAAAGGGAAAATAAAATAAAATAGTGCAAAAACATATTTAACGCAAGGTCTAAGCAGCTTTGATTTATGCAGAACTGAAGTTCTACATGTGTAGCTTTAATTAGTGTCAGAACCCACAGAATGTCCCCACAGCAGGCAACTATTTCTCAGAGGGCAAATCCCAAAACACCTGGCATTGTATCCCTGCTGCACAGCATGCACCTCGTGGTATTTTATGAAATACCAAAGGACTGCATATATACAATATGAACGACTTGGCATTCTTTAAATAGCTATACTATAATCACCTTTCATGCCAGAGCCTTAAATAAAAATGATCTCATGTAGAAGGACAGAGCTACAGCCATTCTGGGTAAACCCCGTTTGTGATGTTATGCTCGTTGCTTGTGATTTTGTGAGATGTGCATTAGCTGTAAGAGTATATCTCAAGAATGACGTTCTTGCTACCACCAAGCCAAATTTAGTTTGGAAATTTTAAATTGTACCATTTTTGTTGACTAATGTCAACTAGCTGTGGCAAAGCTTTGTTGAATTAATTTGACTCCAAATGTTAATGAGTTGTAGATCTACCATGATTACAGCGAGGAAATCTGTCAATTAATGGGGCATTTTGCTAATAAACAAAAAAAGGGTAGATTTCAACGTGCAATCCTTAACTTTGAAGCAAAAATGTTGAGCAGTGTGCTCAGAACATGAGGTTGGAATGGTTCAAATACAAGCATACCAAGTTTTAGTTCAATTTCTGTAAAACTGGCCGATTCAAAGCCAGTTTTATTGCTAAAAATGGTTTTGCCATCTCTAACAGTTTATCAAGTGTACTGTAGATATACAGCCAAAGATTACTTCCAGAGAGCTTTGTTAAAATCTGCTCAGTGGTTCATGAGATATTTTGCTCACTTGTCAGACAAATAAAGAGACTCGGGGCAAAACATTGTTGCTTTTTTACCTTTGGTGGCGTGAGATAATAAAAGGGTGATTCTGAAGAATGATGCTTCTTTGGTTATTTGTGAATGACTCTCCTCTAACTAAAGTAACTATAAGTTGAATGTGAATTGAAAAATCGAGCATGTTCATAAATGATTTTAATATTTTCATCCTATATGAAACACCAACAGTTACAGAATCCACAACATACTGTATGATTTTGTTTGAAAGAACTTCAAAGTACTGTTAAATTTTCTTTGTCTAAAAAGGTTTTGCGGGCAGTCTTCAGCGATGTCTGAGGTGCAATCCAGCAGAAAGTAAAGATGTCATAGCTTCATAGTGGAGTCTACCTTTTCATTCTGCTCTCATGCATATGAAAACCTGCATGTGCAAACAAAAACGGTGAGGATCCAATAATGAATTATAAAGATGATGGTAATGACCTTCTGTGTTTAAATCTCGAGTCAATCCACTATGATTTTTGATTGTTTTTTTTAGTTATTCGTCTGTTTCATGATAATGCAATGATTTATGTTTGTGCAGCTTCTTATTTTCTGTTTTATTTGCAGTTTTCTTCATACAACATGGGTTAAATCAAAGCCTGACAAAACTCTGGAAGATATAAGAGAGAAAATATTTCCAAATCTGCATATCTGTGGCTTTTTACTTCACAGGAGGGAAAATTAAAGACGAGTTCAGACCACAACACTCTGAAGTGACACTGGAGAAACTGCATTTTCAGCCTACATCAGTGTGAATGCTGAATGATAAAGGACTGCCAAAGAAGTTGAAACTTGATTATGTATATATATATATATATATATATTTTTTTTTTTATTTTTTTTTCTTTTTTTTTTTTTTTTTTTTACCTCAACAGTAGCTCTAACTAAAAGTATCAAAATACTAAATAAAAGCTAAATAAAGTGTAAGGCTAGCTGGAAGCTACAAGTATAATTATAACTGTTGAAAAGGTTAATCAACAAAATGCTATAGCTAAAACCAGAAAGGGCCTAACTAGAAGGTAAAAGTGGCAAGAGGATAGCAACCATCAGGCTAAGTAGAAGCTAACAGCAGCAAAAGGCTAAAACTTCAGCAAACTGTTGAGTCAATGGTTCTGGCTGCAGGTGCTGTTGGTTTGCGATGCCAGTTGGTCTCAGCTGTTGCTCATGGCAGCTTCACTACTATAACAGTGAAACTGTGACTCTTCGCTGGATTGTTGAGTGCCACTCACTTTCTTGTTGGCTTCCTGGATTTACCAGTTCCTCGTTTCTAAATGAGAACCTCCTCCTGCTTGGAACTAAGCCTTCAGTTTATTTTGAGTTTTGTGTTTTAATTCTGCCCCCTTGTTTTGGTAGGCAAGCTGAGACAGTGCAGGTCTCACACCGGTGGGACCAGTTGGAGCCAGTTGCCAGCAGTATGAAAAGGTGGATCTGATCCATTTCCTCCCAAATGGTGAAGACTTCATTTTATGCTGGCTAAACCTTTAGAATGTTTAAAACCAATTTAATTAAAATAGCGAAGCGTACCTGTGCTGGTAGGTGAATCAGTGGTTCAGCTGGTCTTCCTGCCCATGATGAGCTGTTTCGTGGCCTGTTGGTTTTGTGTTGTCTCAATTGAGAACCTCTGTCTCAATAAAGAATTCAAAGTTGGAAATACAGCTCCATGCTGTGTTTGTGCCTGCTCACTCGCTCTCTCCAGTCCCACCTGCTCTTCATCATTTACCAGTTATTGCAGAATGACTTGCCTCCACCTCCAAGCCTGAAACAAGGACAAGAATCAGTAAGATCCACTCTATGCAAAATCCAGATCTGTCTACTTGGCTCAGTCTCATGATCTGTTCCCCTCTCTTCACAGATAGACACCTGTTCAGTTCCCCCTCCCCTGTAAAGAAACCCATTCTTTTTCATTTACACTGAGTCTGGACCTTTATGGTCCTCTGCTTTCTCAAGTCCCTTGAATTTATTAAACACTCCATTGTAACACAGCCACACCTGCAGGAATCAAAGAAACAAGGTTATCTTTACCCAGTCTCGTCAGCCAGCCTGCCTACCTTCTAGCAGCATCTGGACCTCAACCTCACCTGGAAACAACCCCCTGTGCACAAACCTCAAATCCTCTCTGCTGCCTTCCAAACCTGAAAATAATCATCACCAAGTAAGTCTAAAAAAGTTGTCTGGTCCTCTGGACATTCAATATATAAATAAATAAATAAAAACTGGATTATTGAGCATGCATCAGGATATCACCAAGTAAGGATTCATCACTCTCCTTTAATTCAATTCAATTCAAAAATATTTTATTAACCTCTAAGGGAAATTAATTGTTGTAGCTCATCTTGGTAGAGTTGTTCTAGATGTTCATGGTTTTGGTCAGGAAGGATGTCTTGTAGCAGTCCGTCCCACAGCAGATCAGAAAAACTGGCTGTAGATGCCGATCTGTCCACCCAGACCCAGCAGACCTCTCGTCCTCTTGGGCAGTAGGACTGCCTGAATGCCAGGCAGAACTCCTCCCGAGTGATGGCCATTTCTCCCTGCAGCCTGTCGAGCCCCTCATCATCACAGACTTAACTGCAGGTGTTGGGAGACAACCTTGGTCCTCCTGCTGTCACGAGCTGTGGTTCCCGCTACCTCCAAGATCTCGGCGGTCAGGCACTCGTGCACAGCCTCCAGGTAGACGGTAATGCATCTACTGCACCTTCTTTTCAACTCATTTTGGATTTTGGTTTGTAGTTGAGGTATTATTTGAGCTTTTGAGATGTTTATCAGCAACTCCCAGTTGTATAAAACCACTTTGGTGTCATGGTCACGCATCATAACACATGTCCAAAAGTAAAAAAAAAAAAAAAGTTTAAGTAAAAATCCTTCCAGCGGGATGACATCTGATTTCAGAGGAAGTAATCATCTTTAAAAAGCAATTTACATCCAGAAAATTAGTGAATAAAGTTTTCAAAAGCAAAATCTCAGAATGAATGTAAGAAGAGCTACTCCAACATGCAGCCACCTTGAGCAGCACAATGCTGGAACAAACTGTCCCTTCTGAAGACTCACCTCTTGTCTTCCACAGATCATCCAGTTCATCCCTTCCCCTTTTTAACTGGGTCTCATGTAAATATTTTCTGTTTCAGCACTATGATGTCTGGTTATAAAACTAATTTGATTATTATGTCAGCTAAAAACTTAAAACTAGTAAAAGCTATCTAAGTGCTAAAAGTAGCAGCTAAAAAGTAAAAGTGATATAAGAAGGCAAAGGACAAGTATGCAAAAACAGTAATTTTGAAGACATTGTAGAGATAAGTACACCTCTCTACTTTTAAAGGTTTACAATAAGTAATACTACCCTTTTCCTGAATGAGCTGAATGTTTTGATATTTGAATGGTTGTATGTGGAAGTAGTTAGATGGCAAAAAATGTGCAGAAAATTTAAAAAGGAAACTGCAGTGAATGTCGAATCTGCATTTACTGAAATATTTTTATAGCAAACGTGAATTTACATGAAAAGTGTTAAAACTGTAAAATCATCTGTGGGCTGTTTGAGTCACAATTTTATTAGTTACCTGGGAAAGAGTGGATTTAAAATCCCCGTCCCATCAGTCACGCTTTTAATTTCAAACCAAAAATGGTGCTTTTACTAATGAAGCTTCCGAGAAGCGTTAATCCTGCATCACGCTATGTAACATGTTCGTCCAGCAGTAAAAAAAAAACTGCATTTAAACAAAAAGGAAAGAAGAAGAATGTAATGGGTAGTTTCAAATTTATAACACATTTAATGTGGCTTCGGCTCATTAAAAATCTAATCAGCTGCTTTGCTTCTGAGAGCAATTCTTCTTCTCATATAAAGGAACTTTCTCTACATATAAAAGACAGAAAATATGGCATGTTAATACAGTTAACGGAGCCAGAAATCACAGTGAATTAATCTGTAATTCTTTGAGATGTTTTGTACGGTTTCCTCTGATGCTATAAACAGTACCTATATTTTTCAATGAATACATAAATATTAAGATAAATACTATATTTTTGTGCAAGCAACAAACAATGTTGCTGTAACACACTTTTTTTCTGTTTTAAGTCTGCTCCACACTAATCGTACAGTATATTGAGAAAGTGTAAAATGAAAGATTTGTACCTTGGAAAATTGAACTTATGACTTTGTCTTTTTGGTGCCTCGACAAGATGCTTTTGAAAGTGAAGGGAAAGCTTCTGTACAAATTAAAAAGAGTATTAAAAAAAAGAGATGGTTCAAAGATAATAAAACATATCAGGCCAGTTAGATCCTGCCACTATGCAAATTTTCCACAAGAAATTCAATAAAATACAAAAACCTCATTCAACTGCAAAGAGTGTCTGCTTTTAATCATGTTTTATGTCAGCTCTGTTCATCTCCACACACCAGTATGGATTTGAGAAAGCCTTCTGCTTGCAAATGTTGTTGCTGTGCTTTTATTTGATTGTTTTGACCATTTTTGGATTTACCAAGTCCTGGCTGACGGAGAATCTACACCAGCTCTTCATCATGAACAATACCAGTCATGTGGTGTCGCATGTTGATGCAGGTATCAGGATGTTAGGTGAAAAGGTTCTTCACAGATTAATCTTATACTTTGATGCAAACGCTGTTGACTGTTATGAAGAGATTACCGTCTGGCTTAAGTATTTCTAATATCCTAAAATACACCATAAGCCTGGAGGATAATCTGTGGATTTCATAAAATCAGAGGTGTTACATGCTTGCCTTCCATGCGTTGATCTGACCTCTGTATATATGAACTATGAATCTAACATGCAGCTCTATATTGTTATGGTGAAAAGGTGAAAGGCAGGTATCAATGTTTATGTGGATGTGAGGTGAAGGGGTTGTCTGTTATAGCAATATACTCAAACACTGGAGGGATCTAAATGAACCCATCAGAAAGTAACCATTTTACAACACAACTGAGATAACTCGAGTCAAGATAGCTGTTTCAGCTAATGACCAACAAAGACAAGAATGGTTACAACATTTGGATTTCAGTTGAGTTTTTTCTTCTGATTATATTTTTAGTATTTTTCTTTTCTTGTGATTGTTTTTGTGATTTCTGTGTATTTTGTTCTTCATGCGGGCCTGTTGTGTTAGCTTTGATGCCTTGTGTTTTGCTGTGCCACTTACCTTTTCTCCGTCAGTCATTCTCTTCTTTTCAGGTCGTTGACTTGCCCACTCTACCTGCTTTCGTTCGTCATTGATCGATGGTTACGTTCTGTAACCCCAGATTCTATGAGTATTGGCGCAGCCCGTTAAGAGCAGACACTGATGGGTCTCACCCAGCGTGCAGTGCACCAACACTGAAAAAACTCTAGTCCACGCCCACCCACTGTGTGGGCTCCACTTCTAGACCGTATAAATTGCGTATACGGTCCGTGGATCTGCGTCCAAATAGTGTACTTCAGCCACCTGAGAGCCAGTGAGGCCCAGAGCTTAAAGGGGTGCACCCATACTCAAAATCTGGGGTTACAGTATGTAATCAACGTTACATGTTGTATGGACTTTGCCCTTTAAGAGCTGACACTGATGGGATAAAGGGCAAAGCAGGATGCAGTATCGAAAAAGTGGCTATGAAAGTGCGCATCTTTCAAATCCACTGAGACAATCCAGTTCCTCTGCTTGACGTATTCGAGCACTCGTTTTGTCGTCAACATATGAAATGGCCGTTCCATAATGTGTTTGTTGAGAAAGGACAGGTCCAAAATTGGGCCTCAAACCTCCTGTCTTTTTTAGAACCAGGAAGTATCGGGAGTGAAAGCCAGTCTCTTCCTGTCAGAGATGCATTGGAAATCATGTTTTTCATCTGAAACTCCTCTAATTCAGTTTGTAAAACCAGACCTTGTTCTGGAGATGTTAACAGAGTTTCTAACACTCCGTTAAACTTCGGGGGTGCATCTGCAAACTACAGCGTGTAACCTCTGATGATTAAACAGTACATCCATTTGCTCATTTGGCACGTATGCTGCCACTCCAAGCTGCGCTCTGAAAGTGGCCGTGCAGGTGCAATTTTTGTCATGCGTAGGAAACTATATGCCCCTACCGCCATCGACTGCAGAGAGAAAGGTTCTGTGTGGACCCATGGGGGGATTGCAACAAAAGGGCTGCCTGTTATTCTCACACTGCCCCATAACCATATCTGGGTGGGGGAGTTGTGTTGGCTGAGCAGATGAGTAAAACCAGTGTTGCTTAGGAGGAGGCTCATATTCAGCACTCCCCTGCACTGGTAGGTGAGGAAGTGGGGCTGATGAGTGAGGAGAACCCCGAGTTGGGCGGATGCTCCTATTGTGGGTTCATATTCTGGGTATGTGGGGATTGTGGGGTTTTGGCATACAAATGTATTTTAAACAAGTGTTTAAAGATTACCTTTTCACCAAGATTGTTCGAGCGCCCATCCCCAGCACCCTTCTCACCATCAGGTAAGAAGAGGAGGCTGAAGGAGGGGAAAAGTGAGGAAAAAAGTCTACATGGGGACCGGGCGCTCTCACCATGGGCTCATATGGTTTTTGTGAGGGAGAAGTGGAAATTTGGTGTCTTAAACAATTGTTTAAAACTTACCTTTCTACTCAGATTGGAGGATGTGATGTATGTAAAAGAGGAGTGATACGGGAGTTCTGCATGCCTGAATGGAGGATTCTGCTCTTTGAATGAAGTTTGTTTAATTTCAAAACCTTCACACTTGAAATTATGTCAGCTCCTCCACCTCAGTGATGGACGAGTAAGTGGAAACCAGCGCCTTCAATTTCAGCGGTTCTGAGGTTGAACCTGCATATGTGAACACCACTGGAAAGCAAGGCCAGACTGGCTTCCGGTGGCTAGAGTGCTGGGTGGCAAATCTTCCTGCCTGAAGATTTGTCAGTAATGACGGCACCGATCCGGGCACAGACAGGTCGCACACCCTCGCCATCCTCTGGATATTCTCCAGAAGCACATGGACGAGCACACGAACTGTCCGGAGGAGGGTGATGGAGGACATCTGGATGCCCTGGGACCCTCCCATCGATGGTAGCTCTGTCTCCAATTGTTTCGTCCGAGAGGAAGAAGCACGGCTGCTGACCATCTCAGCTTCAGAGGTGGACACATCTGAATCCTGCCTCCTGTTGTGGATGTCCAGGAAATTATCCAGCAGGTAGCTCTCTGCTGGCTCTCCCTCGGTGCAGGAAAAAAGCTCTAGCCATCGCTGCTTCTCCTCGACTGGGAGGAGTTTGCAGGACGGGCAGGAAGCCTGTGACATCATGGCTTGGCAGGCATGGGCAGCCCCCAGGCAACCCTCACAGACAATGGGCAGGTCCAAAGAGATGTAGCACAACTTGCACGCCGGGAAGAGGCAAATTACTCAGCTGGAGTACATTCTTCTTGCTCTTTAGTTTAGTTCTGTGTTGTTCGCTGGCTGAAGAAAATGTGGAGCAGATTATGGACCTGTATGCAAATTATACAGTCTAGAGGTGGGGCCCACACAGTGGGTGGGCATGGACTAGAGTTTTTTCAGTGCTAGCATGCTGCGCGAGAGCTGAAACCCATCAGTGTCAGCTCAAAGGGCAAAGCCCATACGAAATAGAACAAGGTGTTTTCCATTCTGTTCATTAGTCCTCTTTATATTCTAGTAGTTCACATTTTCATCTTCAGTTTGGTATTGCATAGCTTCATGCTTGTCTGATTACTCCCAGTGTTTGCCTTGAGCTTTGTGTTTTGTTTTTGTAAGTTATGCGGCCATGTCAGCCTTTTGTTTTGTAGTGTTTACTTATTAAAGCCTTTTTAGGTTATATTTATTCAAGTTCCTTGTATCAGCCTGCATCCTTGGGTTCAATCTGCCCAAATTTGTGGCAAACAAAGTGGATTTTATTATATACTATTAAGCTAAAACCATGTAGTGGAATTTGAGTCTTTCACAACCCATACATTGAACAAACCAATAACTCAATATCATGTGCTCAAGTGCATATTGTAATCACCAACTGTAAACTTATAATTTCATCTTGTCTCACCATCAAATATTCTTAGTTTCAAACTCTGTCAAGGACTGCTAGGCTTTTAATTATTTATTTATTTATTTATTTTTTTATTCATTTATTACAAAATGACTGCATGGAAAAAGTCCATCTGTTTTTATCCTATAAACCTCACTTTATGAAAACCTCGGGAACATTTCAGTCTTTGGTTTGTTCGTTTTTTGAACCCTTTCTTTAATCACACAAGAACAAAGGATTTTATTTTCTTCAAGAACACACCTCTGTTGCATTTAGATACTGATCAAAGAAAGTCAAGAGAGGAGAATGTTTACCATTGTGTTGCATCATCACCGATACGAGTTTGAGTTTTCACCGTCCAGTCAGATTGAGACAGAAAGACAGGAGCAGAATTTCAACTCAGGGTCTTACAAAACAAAAGGGGTTATGAGTTCTTTAATGCAATTTTCTGTTTTGGATCATAAAAGACAAATGTTCACAAAAAACACTTCTCGTTTTTTTCATTTTTCATTTTACACACACAGAGCTTTTGAGTTATTTTCTGCACAAAAATAACATTTTTCAGGCTGGCTGGAAAATGTTTATTGTACAGCTTTAAACTGTAAAATATTTTGTAAGGTTGAAAAGTTTAATAATCTATAGTTTAACCATTACTTGATCCTACAAACGTGCTCAATATTTGTCAGCCGATCAAAGACGATTTCAGGTTCAGAGAACATGACACAAAGATCTGTGCAGACAATATACGACTTCTTCCGTACATATTATAGTTTCTGAGTACATATCCAGATGCAGAGGCAGAATTTTAATGATAACAATTTTGTTTTATATTCCCAAACTCTAGGGGGTGTATTGATTTTGGTGGAATCACACATAGTTAGAAATTGCCTTTGAGAGCGTTGAAGGCATAGTTTGAAAATTTAAAGCAGCATTCAGTAATCAATATTTTACCTTCAACAGAAATCACTCAGATATTTGAATGTCAGGCAGAAGTTCTCTAAAGAGGTTACGAGCTAACAGCTATAGTCCAAATGAGACCAAAATCAGAAAAACTAAATTAATTTTATAGACACATGCCTCTAAGGTTTCTGAGATGGATGGATGGATGGATGGATGGATGGATGGATGGATGGATGGATGGAT
>JARVGQ010001777.1:29534727-29549794 GCA_031762355.1 Hypsolebias martinsi | reverse complement strand
TATTTTTTATCTTTATTGCTTTGTATGTTTTTATCGTTTTTATTAACTTATCTTTTGTGTTGTACAGCACTTTGGTTGCCCCTGTGGTTTTTTAAATGTGCTTTATAAATAAAGTTGATTGATTGATTGATTGTTTTGATGTTATTTTGATTATTCTGTTAACTAAATTACCTCATTTACTTGATGGGTCAAATATAAGTACCGTCTCATGTCACTATATATTATCTTTCTTTGGTCACTAGATTGTCTTTAATCCAAAAAGAAGAGAATCAATGAATAAATAAACAGTTAAATACTCCTGGACTTGTACCTCATCTGTGTTCTTTGTTTAAAACAGGTCTCTTGTAAGTGAGTCCTCGAGGTTCAATGAGACTAACCTATATAAAGAAAAGTTGAATGAATTAATTAATTTTGCTATTTTGGGTGGAACTGGGACCTTGAGAACACAATTTCGTATCCACCTCATGTACCACATGTGATGCAAATGACAATAAAGAATCTTGAACCTTGAAGTTCCAATTATACAGTAGCTCAGTCCATTTTAGACATATTGAGCCAAACTTAGGTATGGTAGTAGCTGAGACTGAAACAGACACATACTTCAAGTGCAAACAGATCTGACAAAATTTTTGTCTAAAGTGTGGAATGCAAGGCAAAGAGTGATATGGATTACTGTATACTTTTATCATTAAAATCTCAGGTTGAAATAATGTGAACAATGTTACTATTACAATTCACAAACTTCACACTTTGTAGGGATCCACAAATCTGTTAAAAGAATGTACTTTCAACAAACGTCATAAATTAGGTATAAAGACATGGAGTGAATTCAAACTGTTTTTACTCGTTAGTTTTAAGTATCTCACCAGTCACACTGACAGCAGAACAGATCAGTGAAATATTTGCATTCATTCTGACAACTCACTGAACTTTTTAGGACTTGCCTAATGCATTAATAACTGAGGGTATTACTCTAAAATGCATTTGATGTTATCCATCTCAGGCACAGAAAGGAGAGTCTAAAGATCACCTTTACTGTGTAACTGTTCGCTTCAGAGCTGATTTATTTGTCCTGCAGTCAGCTCATGAGCCTTTATTTTTGCTTCAAATCCCATCCAAATATAGAACCATATTTTGGACTTTAATAGAATAATTATACATTGATATGATTACCATGATTTCTATTTTAATATGTCGTAGAATATGAGAATATTTCCATTTGAATGCATTACTGTCACAAGCGCTGTTCCCAGAGCTTGTTGTGGTATGATAATCTGAGTGGCCATGTGCTGGGAGTCTTGTCATAAAATGATATTTCACCCTGTTGAACCAGAAAGACATTAGAAAAGATAAAACTTAAACATTCATTTATTTTAAATTATGGAGAAAATGCATGTATGCTGGCCAGAAGAGTGAGTAAGCTGGATTGCTAAGACAGTAGAGCAGGGGGTGTATTTGCTCTTTGGTAATGTGTGTTTGACACATTTCTGACCCCAGCCTTTAAAGGATCGTGGAGTTGAGTTAAAGCCGGGAGGGAGGTGTGAAAACATCCACAAGACATCCAGAACGTGCATTTGAATTGTAAAACTAGTGATCCTCTGATTTAAACAAAGCATCATCGCTCATGTAATAAATTAATACAAAACTAGAGCATGAGTCTTGAACTTTGTAGAAGTATTAATTTCCTCCAACGTCTTCCTTCCTGCAGTTTCGGCTCAGGCTCATGTTGTAAATATAAACATAATAATCTATCAAATAACTTTGTGAAAAAACAACTGATTAGGCTTTGCTTCTTAACTATCTTGCATTTTGGTGGAGTTATTTTCAGTAGTTGTGATCATTAATGTAATGGCTGTCAGAATCCCGACTTTCCCCTCATTTGAACCAAACAAAATTAATATGGAAAATAAATAATTGAATGTTTCCTAAACAGCTAATCAAGAATAAATCATATTGGTCTTAGCACTCTCTTAAGAAATGCGTAGTCTTTCATGCTCAAGTTTTGAACCGAGATTATTTTAAGATAAAAAAAAGACAATTACAACCATTTTGCTCAAAGCTTAAAATTGATGTTATGTATTGAGATCTGTTTGCGCTTTGAGTATGTTTTGTGAATGACTCTCAGCTGCTGCTAAGTCAAACTTTAGGTCACTGTTGGTAAATCTGATGTAGTTATCGTCATTTTTGTGTTGGCTAAAGTCATTTAGCTGTGGTGGCTGTTTTGTATCGGAGTGATTTCAAAATTTCATCAGTTACAGAATTAACCCCACTATTTACTTTCTGAGCATTTCATTTAAATCCATCCACTAGTTTACAAGATATTTTGCTAATAGACAAAAACGAGTAGATGTCAAACTTTTTGCCTTTTTTTTTTTTGCAAAGATGACATGTGACGTGTAGCACGTTTTGTGTTGTAAATTATTTTCAGTTCCTTCCATTCTAAATTAAAGCAATTTATTTTTGTCATTGATTGAGTTACAGCTGGTTAAAAACATTACTGCCCTTTTGCCTGTGGCTGTGAATGATAAACACTGAGTGAAATTCAATGTGCTGCAGGACCATAATTCAAAAGATCACAGGAGTTTCCAGCATTAAGTCTGCAAAACAAAATGTTTTTTACACATAAAAAAACAACACAACGTTTCTCATCAGGCAACTGGAGAGGCTTCTAAAAGGATGTAAAGCAGCTGAGCTCTCTAACCTTCTATTTAACATTACATATTTATTGGGGTTGTTCCTTTGCTGCAAATTTACCACTTTGCTCCAGGGCAGTGAATGCATCACAGACTCAAAACAAACCAATATCCAGTTGTTGTCTTTTCACAATAAAGGTTTGGATTAAGAACAAGGCACATACTGTGTTAAGAAAAGTCAACTATACGTCTTGGCTCATCTGTAAACTTTGCATTTCATAAGCAGGACTGCATGAATCCTAAACTGTTCATGAATTCCTCAGACAAACGTGTTTGGCAGCATTAGAGTGAAAACGTAATTTGATAACGCGGTTAAGGTTAATTAGAGGTCTCACGTGGAACGCGGTTTAATGAAACATAATTTATCTCTTCTGCATCAGTGAGAGTTCTCTGTAACTCGACCACCTTATCGCAGCTTATTTATGCATCAAATGGTTCAAGCTCTCATAAAAACACAGTGATGCACACTCACCTGTGCATCAGTGTCGTGTTGCACAGTCTGAGTTAAATGTTGCTTTGGCAACGCCGCAAACTGCAAGGCACGAAATAAAGCGTGAAACATTATCAGTGCTTGGTTTATTACTCAAATACATTCTTTAGAAAGTGCTTCTTTATTTTTTTTTTTATTTTATTTTATTTTTTTATGTGTTCAACCAGGAGGAGGGCTTGGCTTGTTATGAATGAGAATCTAGAGCCTGCTTATGAAAAAAGTGTTTAAATTAGAACCATCTAAACTTGGTTGTAGCTGTTTTTTAAAGCCCACAGCCAACTGCGAAATGCAATAATGATTTTGCTCGTGTGTGTGGGGGGGGGGGGGGTGTCATGATGACCATCTTGGTTAATTTAACGACAGATTTTGATGAATCTCTCGGAAAGCCATCACTTGATATTCATCACTTAACTAACTTAGAACTTCGTGCACCTGCTTCATTGTCCCTAAGGGGCAGCACTGTCCCCTGTCGGTGCAGCATGGTACTTTCTGCCTCACCCTGTGTATTTTTAGCATTATGACCATCACACACATTCATTCAATATATCACAGACTAGACCATCAACATGTGTGATCAAACATGAATATTGGTGATATAAAGAGAGACAACAATGGGAATGCTCTAACTGCCTACTTCATACATTGTATATGACTCAGCGCCACCAGACGTGAACTATTTTTATTTTACAGAAAAGAGCTGTGAGAATTATTACAAGAAAGCATTACTGTCACCCATCTAATATATTATTTAACCAACTCCAATTACTGAAGTTGTATGATTTGGTGAATTATAATATTTTGTTAGTAATGTATAAAGCTCTACCTTCAAACGTTCAAGTGCATTTTGTTACAATCTTAAGGGAACTGAAATTTTTACAAAACCACAGTACAAAACTAGTTTAAAGGGACGGTCTGTTCCAATAAACGGAGTTGAATTGTGCAACGGTTGAAATGATATTAAAAATGTAAAATCAGTCCTTATGTTTAAAAAATTGATAAAAACTAAATTGTAACAAAATACTAAAACTTTCAGTTAAGTGTTTAATGTTCTAGATATTTGTAGATTGTGAAAAGTTACTATTTTGCTCTGTTACTCATAGAAGGTTATTGTTTGAACTGTTTTGTTTTTGAAGAGAAAAAAAAGGGGGGGGCAGATAAAATAAGATTTCTTCTTCTTTCTGCCATCTTTCATTTTATGTTTTCTTTTAATAATACTGAATGCTAAATGTTTCTTATTTTTCTCTTGGATTTTTTTCGTTTTAATGTAAAATGAATAAATTTAATTTAAAAATAAATAAATAAATAAATAAATAAATAAATAAAACAGAGCACTAGTGCCTCACCCCACATTGTTTGAACAGGCAACAAGTAAATTCCATAATTTTGAACAATGAAGTGTTGAGATAATTCAGAAAACAGTTTATAAAACAGTCAAATGGTCAAATGTATTTTCTCTTATCGTTAGTATTTTACTTGTCATGATGACAGGTGTGGCTCAGCCTCACCTGCCTTCCCTGACTGCATGTCACTGGATTCAAGATGGCCACCACAGCTCATCAGACTTAGCCAGCGAATTAACAGCTTCAACTCAGTCAGCTTTACAGATATTTTGTTAAAATTTGGTGTGGTATATTACTCAGAACATATGCTGCTGATAGGATCTCACAACACTTGTTCTCTTAAAGTATTAAATAAATTTTGAGGTGAGTTTGTTCAGATCATCTCCCAAACAGCAGCAACGCGTTCTGTTTGGGTTTTTTCTTTGACATGTAGAAACTGCTCAGACTGGATGGTTCTGCCCACCCTGTTGAACTGAGCGATTTTAGCCATCAGTGTGTTTTGAGTGGAGCGAGGCTGATGTCAAAACTCTCCCTGGTGAAAATGGGCAGCTCACTTTGGAGCTGGTTCATCCACCCACATCACCTATTCATCTGAGTAACCTTGTGGGCGTATATTTACAGGACGCTGGAAAAAAGTTTCAGACTATTCCGACTGTACATTGTGTCGTTTTTATTCTGGGCTGTGTTTTTTTTTATTTATTTTTTTTTTTTATAAAACTACGTTATGGACTACAAGTTGAGCTGAAGCCAAAAGGAAAACAAGATTTAATCAATATGTAAAGGATGAACATGACAGAGTGTTATATTAAAGGTCACTTATTGAGTATCACTTATTGTTTAACTTGAGAGTATTTTTAGCAGCTGATCAAACCAGCAGTCCCAGCTGTTTACAGTAAAAACAAAACAAAAGCTCTAAAATCCAGACAGGATCTATTGTTCCAGATGAGTCACTTCTCTGTTACACTAACGTCTGTAACTCACAGCAGTATATAGTTCCATATATTAATACTGAATAAACAATCTGCTGCAGCAATAAGTCAAACACAATTATCTAATATTGGAACAATCATATTAGCCATGCCAGTGTTAAAAAAAATCCTGCCAGGCAGGTTTTAAGGCCTGGTGTGTATGTGTGTATATGTTTACATACAGGTAACATATGTGTTTTTCATTCATTCAACCTTTATTTATACAGGTTAGTCTCACTGAGGCTTGAGGACTCGTTTACAAGAGAAGCCTGCTTTAGACAGACAACATATAAAGTACAGACAACAATAAACTACAGTAAAAATAAAACTAAAATAAAATAGTGTATAAATCAAGGTGCTATAAAACAAGGCAAAATACTAAAAACAAGAGCATAATTGATTTGATGTTTCTATTGACTTTATCAAATGTTAAAAGTCCCATATAGAATGTGATGTGATGGAAGTCCAGAGACCACTGTCACGTTCCCAATGCTTACTTGCTGAGAGAACCTGATTCTGAATCCGAGCAGTAGGAATGAGTTCCCTCTTTATGGTGGATGAGCTTTATCATTTGGGAGCAGCTCCTCCTCATCAAAGAGTCAGCTGAGGTGGTTTATGCATCTGGTTGAAATGTCTCCTGGGTGCCTTCCTTTGGAGGTTTTTCAGGCATGTCCCTCTGGGAGGAGACCTGGGGTAGACAGAACTCTCTGGAGGGGTTATGTGTCCTTTCTAACCTGGAAATCCTGGAATCAGGAGGACCTGAGGAGAGGGATGGCTGGGTTTCCCTCCTGGACCTGCTGCATCTGTAACCCAACACAGATAAATGTGATATCTTACAAGGGCTGCTGTTAAATCTGTTGTTACAGTCTCACTGAGTTTAGAGCAGGACTATTCAACTAAACTGCTCAGGGGGGCACAGTTATTGAAAGCCAGCAGCTCTGGGGCTGAACATCCAGCAATTAAAGTCATTATGTAAATAAACCAAGTTTTACCATGATCTGTTACCTTTAAAATGTGTTTATTTTATTGCATCAAATAATAAATACAACAAACAGAACCCAAACCCAAAATCCCCACCCCCCACCCCCCGCAAAAAAAAAAAAGCTTTTTATTTATTTATTTATGTTTTAATGACCTTATTGGTGGGCTGGACTGAAGTCACCCATGGGCCAGAATTGGCCTGCAGGCCACCAGTTGACTAGTCCTGGTTTAGAGGGTTTGTGACCAGTCTATTTTTGTGTCCATTTTGTACAAATAATATTGAAAAAATTGGTGGGCCTTGATCTGGTTGTTACATTTGGCTCTTGGTAAAAAAAAGCTACAGATCTCCCTGAGGTCGAAGGTCACACACACAGACAGAGGTGTAAAAGTCATGTTTAGCTGAAGCACAACTCTAAAGTCTGAAAAAACTAAGATAAAATATAATGAGAGCGATACCAGTCAGAAGAGTTAGCGCCAAAATATTTTTTCTTAAAAATGTTGTTAAAATCTTGCACTGTCTCGTTCTTGTGGACCCAAGATCATCACACGAGTGTCTGGTTACACACCTAGTATTATTTAACCATTTGAACTTCTGGCATAAAGGCAGCTGGAGACATGCTGTCCGGCAAGAAAAACCAGGGTTTAATCATATAATTTTTTATCTAAATAATACATTTTGTGTTACACTCCATTATGAAAGGAGCTCTATAAAAAACAGTTGATTTGGTTTAAACTTAGCCTACATAAATACTAATTTATGTACAAATTAGAAGGTGGTCATTTGTAAACGACAAGTGCCTTTCTAATTGGTGCATCACAAACACAAGTCCTCGTGTAATGGATGTGTAAAAGTGTTTTCAGGATCAGGGCACAGCAATGACCAAGTCATGACTGTGCGTTCACAGCTTCTGCAGTCAACAGTGACGAACAGAATCAACAGAGTTCTTCCCAAAGTGTGTTGTTCAAAATGAGCTGTTATTGAATAAAATCTTCTGTTGCTTTCAAGCCAAACAGCTGCTGTAGGAAACTCCCTCTGAATGGTTCTGCAGAAATCGTTCTCCTTCCAAATGAACGCTTTTCTTCTCTTTATTGACTGATGAGCCAGCAGATAGTGAAGCAGAACAGCTTCCGTCCAATCTCAATCCCATCACCAGTTATTCTCCACAACTCAGTTGGTGGGCGAGGCTTTCATTCTTCTCCCTTAATTTATGTTTTTTTTTTATTTTATTTTATTTTTTAAAGAGAAAAGGAAATGGCTATAAAATTACACAATTAAACTCCCCAATGTTTATGGGAAATAAGAGCTATCGTGGTGGAAGACAGAGGGTGAGATCTAAAGTGCTTTTTTTCTTCCATCCCACTCCTACAAGCGAGGCTTAGAGGATCGGACTCTCCACGGCATCCTTCTGTGTGCCAGACTTCACTGGGTTTAACACAAGAAGCACAACTTATTGGATTATAGAATCCACCGTCTATGCTCATATCACTGGAGGCTGTGTGTGTCTCTGTGTGTGAACTCATCGTAAATTTCTATTTACCTGCCTATTTTTCTATTTTAAATTCGTTTTTGGAGCCTGTCTTTGTATCCACAGGTTGGAAATTTACGGCTCCCAGATGCACTGAGGCTAGTTGTTCCACATGGATTTAAATGCTGTTGTCTAATTTCAGTCCTCGGGAAGTTTTGTGTCTGCATGGACAGGATACGCTTTTGGCACACACTCCCTGCCGATGAGAGAATGCAGCATAATTGTGCAGAAGCAGAGATTTGCAGCGAAGGTAAATTATGGTGTTTAACCTGTGACTCTTTCACAGATTTGAAAACAGGTGGAGTCTGATGTTGAGAGGCTAAAATAAATAGTTAAACTTTTTTTTTTTTTTTTTTTGCTTTCATCTGTATTCTGCAATCATTTGTGGCAAGTGGGGAAAAAAATCATTAGAACAGATTTTCTGCATTGTTACTTAGATATTTGTTTGTAATATTAAATAAAAGTAACAAATACAACATATAGAGAAGTGGCTAAATGTGAATGAAAGATTGAGAAACACTGTCAGTGACACGTGTTCCATGTCCTTTACTCTTATTCTTGTGGGAACCTGTTTAGTTTGACGTTGTGGAGTTCTGATACCTGACATTTTGTGTTTCGGTGGTTGGTAAGCAGTCGTTTGGTGCCCTGGGTGAACAACCCCTCTGGCACTTCTTCCCACAAGACCCCCCCCCCCCACACACACACACACACACACCATCCTCAGGGACGCAGACATGCTTCATCGTGACATATTATTTAGATTACCCTGTAGTACCATCGCAGACTCACTCAAAATGAATATTTTATTGAAAAACGAAACTGAAGAAACTAGAATAATACTACAAACACACATAAATACTGTATAGCCTACCTTGATTTTAACCTTGTGCAATATAAATGCAAACAATAAATACTGTAGAAAATGCACAATTAAAATAAGGCATTTCTAAATTGTACCAATAGAATACGTGTGCAACAAGTGCACTTTTATGAAGACACAAATTTCACCGGACACCTGTCAAGGAAGGAACCTTTTCTGAGTAAGACAAGTTACACTATTGCACATCAAGAAATACAAATTAAATTGAAAGGTCGTGTAAAGTCTCATCCTTCTTTCAAAAAGTGATTCTGCACTTTTGGTTTTCAAAGAAGAAATACGGCTTAAACTACACAACAACTGAACACTTGTTCAAAATGTTGCTAAATTTTATGCATTTTGGCCAGGATGGCTTCTCATCCTGGCCTGTGGCAGAGGGCGCCCCAACATATTTCAGAAGTTCCCCTAAATTTGGATTAAAATACCATACATAAAACTTCTGAAACATCACGCATCAATTGTATCATTATCAAACATTCATCATTCTGTGCCTCACAATGGTTATTTAATGGGCTATAAAACTGTTGTTGAGAAGTATCCTAATGCAATACAGAGTAATTACAGCAGGTTAACATAACTTTCCCAAGTAATGTGAAGCGATTTAAGGACTATCATACTGACATAGCAAACAGCTAATGAAGACAAAACAAATAGGCCTACATGTCCAATTTGTGAAATACTCAGAATAGGAGACAAATCAACACCTTTTCCAGTTAATGGCTATTTATCACGGTCAAAGCAATATCACAAGATCATTACCTTTAGTAATTATAGTGGCCTAATAGTACTTTCCCATGTAGTAGTTTAGTTTTAGAAGAATTTCAATCTTTAAAACAATACTTTCTGCTGAAAATCAAATATGTCGTCCTAAGCAGCTAAACTAATTAATAGTAAGCCTATTTTGATACAGGCTAGCCTACATAACACCTTTCATGCTCCAATAGATGACACTGCTGCATACCTTTATGCTTTGCTTGTTTATCCAGTTCTTCTTTTCTCTTTTGTCCTAAACGGGGCACCTGATGGCTTTGACCTGTTCTCGTCCATCTTCCATGTGTGTGATTGACTGTTGAGCAGAGTACGTTATCGCCACCCAATCCCAAACATGAGTCAAAACAACTTAAGCTTCAACTATTTCACCTGCCTTGGTGTGCAGATTTATTTTTGTATTAATGTTTTCAATGGTTTCACTATTAGCTATATTTACAATATCATGAATGAAATGTGCTTTGTTTGGGAACAATCAGTGGTGTGATTTGTTTAGTGAACAAATTGTATTAGGTGCACTATTAGATGCATCCCTGGCCCAGAAAGGGAGATGAAAGAACCCCCCGCCCCTACCTCCTTTCACAACCTGTATGTCAGACCTCAGCAGAAGCTATACGCCCTGCACCTGGCTGAGAGATCCCATTCCCCGCAAGAGGGAGATAGGAAACCAATATATAGGCTTGACAGGCTATATGAAATATGTATATGTGTTTAATTTATTTGAGGGTGAGGGAAGGTGGGGCGGGGACGGAGGTTGGGCAGGGCTGGGAACTTGGGCCGTCCTTGAAGAGATGTCACCATAGGCAGCTGCCAATGACGCCCATATCAGAAACTGCCACTGGTGGTGAGAATCCACAAAATAAAAATTGGTTTGTGTTTGCAGGTTTCAAGTACACTTCAGTGTTAAGGCTTCCACCTCACTCAGCATGTACCAGAGAGGTCAATAAAGGTAACTTGTTGTATTTGGCATGCTCTCTGGTAAACATGATGTTCTTGTCCGCTGAGTTGATATCTTCCACTCTTATGTTTGGATTCTGGCAGGTGAAACAGAGAGCTTCACCTTACTGTTCAGCTCACTCTACCACAATGACTGACACGAAGTCTGCGATACTGAAGACGCCACACTCATCCATCTGTCAATCTCACGCTCCATTCATCCCTCAACTCCTCCACTTGAGTCAGAACCTCACCCTCAACCTGAAGAGAGAAATCCACCCTTTGGACCATGGCCTCAGATTTGGAGATGCTGATTCTCATCCCAGCTGCTTCACATTTGGCTGCAAACCACTCCAGTGAGTGCTGAGGATCAAGCCAGCAGGACCACATAATCCCCAGATAGCAGAGATGGAATCTTGAGGTCACCTAAACGGACTCCCTCCGCCCCAGCCTGCACTGAGAATTTCTGTCTATAGTAAGTCATGTTTATTTGTATAGCACTTTTCACAATAAGACATGAAACAAAAAAAACAACTAAAAATTGAATAAGATAAATTTAAAGACATCGCAAAACACATTACATTTATACAAAAGAGCAAGTAGAAAACAGGTATTCGCTAAAAGCCTGTTTTTAAAGGAAAGTCTTCAGATGTTTTTTAAAAGCATCTATAGAATCAAGGTTGCGTAACAAGTGGGGGAGTGCATTCCAGAGCCAGGGTGCAATGGATTGGAAAAGATTGGAAAGATTGATCTCCTCAGGATTTAAATTGTGTATGGAAAACCACCAACAACCTCATGTATGTAATGCCCCTCATGCAGGTGGTGAAGGACTCATGTTGCTCATTTTGGCTCTACCTTTGCCACATGGGTGCATGGGGACTCGATCATCAGACACTCACCGATGAGCATCTCCCCCAGGCCTGGCTCCTGGGTCGGGCCACGTCCATGTAACCCACGTCCAGGCAAGGGACACTGAGCTCCTTGCTGTTTTCTGTCCATTTGAATTTTTGGAATCGCTCTTTGTCTGCCCTGTCACCTAGGACCAATCTGCCTTGGGAGACTCTATCAGCATAGGCACACAAAGTCCTCCACCATGATAAGGTGGCAATTCAAAGAGGAGCGATTACATATATTTTTGTTTTAAACTATGGCATGCAAGGCACGGCAGTGGGCAATACGCATATTTTGACATCAGTAAAAATAAAATTCCTGAAATTTTGTTCTGGCTTTTGGTTTTAATGAGCCATCTAAAGTTATCAATGCCTTTCTTTCTTGAGGTGGAGACAGCTATTGTACAAGATAAAAGTTTATTCTTTATGATGGCCAGAAACATAAAAAACCAATGCCTTTTCTATACATTACATATTTTATTTTTAACACCCCCTAAACTACAGGGTTTGATTGCACATAATGAGCAGAGCAGCTGTGATTTAAAAAAAAAAAAAAAAAATTATTATGATGAAAGTACATAAAAAGTAAGTATTTACAGTAAGTGTTTGAATCAGAGGATGATGTATTTGGTGTGTTATTCAAAGTGTCCTGCCTCTCTCCTCTCACACTGCTTGTTGAGGGGATGAGCGATCACCTTCTCTTTTGCTGAAGGCGACATCTTTGTTCCAGAGACACTCTACCTTTAGAAGACAAATATATGTGTCTAACTTTGACGTGCTGGCGCACTATTTAGGCATCGGCTGCTAGCAGGCCCAGGTTTTCTCCAGCCTCTCTCTTCCTTGCCTCTCTCATTTGTTTTCCTCTCCTGCTACGCTGTTTCTGTGTAATTTGGACATCTGTCAAAGTGATGTGCTTGCTAGTACCCTGTTGTGTGATTAGGCCACCTTTGCCAAATCTGAGGGTAAAATATGAGGGTTGAAGCAAGTCCTGACTGTGAAGACAGAAAAGTCTGGCTGCTTCTCATCTTGCAGGTTTAGTAGGGTAATTAAAAAAGCTCCAGGCGATAAAAAAGGGGTGCTGAGTCGAAACAAGTTCAGAACATTTGGGTCTTTGGTTGCATGTAAGCCTCATCTTGCTCTTGCCTGTATTCTTAGGCCCCATCCATACAGGAACATCATTTTGTTGAAACATAAACTTTTTTTAAATTGTTTCAACTTTACATCCACATACATGTGGTGCTTTAGAAGCCCCTAAACTGCAGTTTTGAAAACCAGGTTTCAGTGTGAAAAAACCTTGAAACGTCACCCTGGCGTTTTTGAGTGGACAGCCTAACCTTTTGAAAACCACGATGCCACTGTCCAAAAGCTGTAATAAAAATTAAAGATTACATGCTTGGGATTGCGCTATAGACTCCAGTTTCTCAACTACAGCAAAACTATTGTAGACAAAATTATTTCAAAGGACAGAGAAGGCTGATGTGCAACATTGCCTCAAACAACACAGAGCAAAAAAAAAAAAAAAACCCTACTTAGTTGTATATCAAATAATGTAATGCCGCTTAATCACTTTATTGAACTGGCAACAAAACAAACAAAAACAAACATTGCAGAAAGAGGTCAATAATACACATGAAGTTGTTTTTCTTTCAGCTGCTTCTTTCGGCGGGGATCACCAGAGTGAGTGAAGTTGCATGAAAAATATGGTAAACGCTTTGACCAGATCCCCTTCCAGCTGCCTCTCGGTACATTCTGTGCCTGAAATTTTCGATTGTGTCTGAGTTTTTGGACTGAAATGAGTCTAAAGTTTAAAGTATCAATGTCTTCTTTCTTGTTTTTGGTGTATTTTTATTGCATTGTTACAGCATCCCACACAGCCCTGGCATAGTTACTACAAGATTTTGGGTCATTTTCTGTTTCTGCATGTCAGTGCTGCACACTTAGTACCTTTGTTGCTACTTTTAGAAGTATTCAGTCCCTAGTGGTTCTTAAAAAAGCAATAAATCAGCTTTTTTGGTAGTTTTAAATAGTTATTGAAGACTTTTGGGGAGGCTGATGCAAAAACACATCCTTCTTAACCTTTTCAAAGCAGGTGCTGCCACGGACCCCTCCCATGTCAAAGCCCTCACCGATGGCTCAATCATGTGACAAGGCCTTCCCTGCAATCAGAGCAGATGTTCACCTCTCTGTGTCCAGATTGCAAATAAATTGTACATACTTGACACTGCCAATGACAGATACATGGTGACAATGTACAATGAGAACATGTGTTCTTTGATTAAAATAAATAACTGCACAAAAACAACTCCAGGTATCGCTTGTGTGTCACTTTTGGCAGGGTAAAGGAGGATGGTTAGAACTGTGTCACTGATTTTTTTATTTTAAACAAACTAAATTAGAATAAACAGAAGACAATTTATTAGATCTAAACAAATCTAGGGTGATTTTTACACACTTTTTGTTTCTCCCACAACCTTAATTATATCTGAATAGTAACACAATTTAATTAATTATATAATTTAGTTACATCTAGTAACTTAGGATTGCCTAAAGCCTCTTTTTATGGAGGATTTGGCAACACAGCCCTGTGGATGAAGACGTTTATTAAAACAGTGTCAAGTTCACATGGATATTTTAAGAAACAAGTAAAAAGAGTGGACAGTACCTTATTGTCATTCTCATTCAGTGTCCCAGAAATGTCGGCTTGTTACACAGTCTGTTCAGCCCACTTAGACCCAGGGGGGAAGGGGTGGGCAATTAACCTCCTGCTACTAAAGCTGTCGTATCTTAGTCATACACAAACTCTATTTGCATGAACACCTTGCTTCACTGATTTTTTTTTTTTTAACAGAGGACAGGGTCAGACACTGCATGGATACCCAGGCATCCAGTGTGAAAATGCACCAATTGCAACATAAAAAGGGAGGAAGGGGGTGATGAAATCAGATTTGCTTTCTGATCATGTTTCATTCTGAGCACCACTCATTTGTTCATCCCCATAATGAAGATTATTGGCAAGACGGCATTAACCTAGCACTTGAGTTTCCTAATGGCTAACGTCACGCTCCTGCGCGCTCACATCGTACTGTACAACTCTGCTGCAATCAATACAGAATCACCAGCAGCCCATCCTGCTTCAATCAAAATGTCTCTTATTACTTCCAGGATCTACACACTGAAGGTTTGTGCTTTAAAAACGATGAGGAGGAGCTCTTTAAGAAAACCCATCCTTCAGTGGTAAACTGCAAATTAATTTTTTCATGATAGGAAGTTCAGGTCATTTATAATCATAAAGGCTTTGTTTAGAACTTGAGCAGCTGTCTACAGTTTACTGACATCATATCCATGCTGGCTGCCGTTATCTGAGAGGAACAACAACTGTGAATGTGTTTTGGGGTTGAGTCATGAAGGTCTGTAAGGTTAGTTATCGATCGCTGCTGAAGGTGTCTGAGTGTGCATACATATGTGTTATATTAGCAAATATCACCCAACTCTTTGTGCAGGTTTCAATGAAGCGCTCAAAAAGTAACCATAAAATCTACAGTAGTCCCTCAGTTATCAAGGGGATAACTTTCCACACACACCCATGATGCGTGAGCAA
>JARVGQ010001777.1:29420098-29430247 GCA_031762355.1 Hypsolebias martinsi | reverse complement strand
ACCTCCACATCATTGCATTCAGTTTTTATTCACAATTTGTTTAGTGTCCCAACTTTTTTGGAATCCGGTTTGTATATATGTGTATGTGTATATGTATGCATGTATATAAGGCATTGTTTTTGTATGACAACCCAGTGACAAGAATGCCTGCAGCGCCAGCAAGTTATGACGTCACGCATGCCTACCTGATCTGATCACTGTGGGAGAGGAAGTAGTAAAAATGTCAGCGGTGTGGGCATTTTTTTTAAAGTGTCAGAAACTGATAGCAGGACTGCTGTTTGCAATGAGTGCTCAGCGTCAGTGATGCGAGGAGGAGCAAAAGTTCTGAGGGCTTTACTGTATTCTGACAAAGGAAAGAAGCTGATTAATATTTTTTGCACTTTTGATTTTATTTGCACATAGCAGAATTCATAGAGATTTGAGTTGATCATTAAGATTGTATAACCATGTATTGGACTTCTGTTTTAAGTAAATTTATAATGTCAGAAACTATTAATGCACTACTACTTATGTGCTTTTCACTTGTCGCTTGTTAACAGGTTGACTTTTGATTTGTGAAAATTTACAAATTTGCACTGTTCGAGTGTCGTCATTGTGTTAGAGAGAGTAACGTATTTTCTGCCTTACACCACTCTATAAGTTGCATCAGTCCATATTTGTCTAATAAAGTGGAAAAATCCATAAATATGTAGCTTTGCCGTATACGTTGCATCTGCGTCATCGCTGACGCGTCGCGTTTGTTACACGTCACCGCTGGCAACCTGGACATGTGGGCCGGTGTTGTGCCAAAAATCGATGGGCTGCCAAATGCCGGCCGCGGGAGCGTGCATGGGAAGACTTTACCAAGAAATTAACAGGATTAACACATAAAAACAATTATTTGTTGATTATTGTAAATGTGTGTGTCAGTTGAACTATTCCTTAATAAATGCACTTTAATGGTCAAATCAGCTGCATTTCAAAAAATAGTTTTGCTGCCTCGGTGCTCCGTAAACGTGCAGAGGGAGGGACTCGGCTCGTTTCTCTGAAAATTAACAAGAAAAGCGCCTAAACAATTATTTGTTAGTTCAAAATTATAGCAAAGGTGTGTCTCAGTCTAACATTTTCTTAATAAATGCACTCTAATGGTCAAATTAGCTGCATTTCGCCGGGGCGGTGCAGCTGTAATGACAGCTCCAAGCGGAGAGCAGAATGAAGGTGGGGGGATTATGGCAAGCCGATTGTGTCATTAATGGCTAGTGAAGATTCTCAGTCATCCAGGACATGGTAAATTCAAAATATTTCAAGACAAAAACATTAAAGTATAACGTATAGGGGGGAGTGGTGGCGTAGTGGTTAAAGACAGTGTGCCTGTGATCAGAAGATAGCCGGTTCAAGCCCCGGTACCGACAACATCAAAAAATGTGTGTGGAAAAAGGTGAAACACCCACACCTGCCTCCACCCTCATTCACCCCACCCTGGGCCCCTCAGCAAGGCCCCTAACCCCCACCATCTGCTCCCTAACAGGTCTCTCATGGAAATGAGTTCTCGTGGCTCAATGAGACTACCTGTATAAATAAAGGTTAAATGAAAAAAATAGTACAATAATCCAGTTGTTAAAGTATTGAACTTTTTTTTTGAATTTGTCATTATAGCCACATTTACCTATTACATGATACAACAGCATGCCATACAGCTATTACTACTCTGCTGCCATCAAGTGGCTGAAAGTAGTACTGCATATTATTATTATTATTATATATTTTTTTTCAGTCAGAATGAATGAAAACGGTCATATCGCAACCAAAAAATGGCTTATAAATATGGGGGTGGGGGGGGGATACATACATACGTCGCTTCGGTCTATAAGTCACCGGGCATATAAATTATGCAAAAAACTGCTGAAAAACATGGTAAATGTCATGAATACATTTGACATTAAATATAATCTAAGTTGAAGTGTTGCATCATTTTCACCCCTCTTTTTGGCATCTGCATTTGGTAGCAGCCCAAAGTGACAAAGACTATGCAGAATAACGTATTTTAATTTCACAGCAGAGAAATGTAGTCTTTGTACGTAGGTGTAGGAAAAAAATATCGGTATTGGTATCGATTATCGGCCAAATAGGTTTTAACATATCGGCATATCGGATAGCGGCCAAAAATCCAACATCATGCATCCGTAGACAACCATCCAAACTGTGGCCTGCAGGAATACATCTCTCATGCAGATTTACCTTTTTGGCGTGAATTGTTTCCTGATTCTTGCAGACTATCACATAAATCCAGGAGACAGCGCCGCGCCTGGCTGTAAAACTGTGGCGGTCCAGATGACTGTTTTTATCAACACAACACGGTCAGAGTTCACGGCTTGTGTTCAGACTTCAGGTCCCTGAAGGTGGAGTCACAACCAGAGACCTTGAGGGGGCAACAAATGGTCCTCAAACGCAATAAAGATTCATTTGAGCCCACAGGAAATTCTTCATGAGCTTTAAAAGCGTAAAGAATGGCTGGTATGAGCTCCTTGTTCCAGCGTTTTCCACACAGTTATCTTTTAGAAAATGTCTTACAGACACGTCAAAAGTCCCCAAAGCTGGAGAAACAAAGCTGTTGCTTCAGTTTCAAGACTCGGAGTGTAATGATAAAAACTAAGCTCGAGGAAATATTTTGTTTCCCAACTTTCTTTTTATTTTTTTGGTGTCGGGAGTCCCGTCGGCTTCCTTTGAAGTGAGGAGAAGTTGGGACTTCCGCCGCAGTTTGTGAAACACGAAGTTAAAGAAGAACTTACCCACTCCGTACTTCTCTTTTTTAGTGGGGATCCAGCGGGTCATGGCGGGGGGACGAGGGGGGAGGATGTAAAAGTTGTCTGGATAAATAAATTACTATGTACACTTGCTGAGAGAGGACGGGCGGTGCTCTCCTGCTCGTCCCGAAGCTACAGTTCCGCCATCATGACTCCTGTAGGAGGGGGAGGAGAGGGGAGGGAGGACAGAGGAGGTGGGGGGGGGGGGAGTACAAAAGACAGTGGGACAGACAGAGGAAGGAGAAAAAAGGAGGGGAAGACAGAGGGAGGGCAACATGGGGTGGGGGGGGGGGAGACAGAGTGGAGGAGGGAGAAACAAAAACAGACGGGGAGGACTTGGGGGAGAGGAGGAGAGGGAAGAACAGAGAGGGGGAGAGTGGAGCTGGAGGACAAGAAGAGGAGAGACAGAGAGGGAATGACAGTGGAAGGAGAGTGGGAGAGGACAGGGGGACATACAGGAGGTGCAAAGGAGGGGGTACACAAAAACAGAGAGGTAGAGGGTGAGGACAGACAGAGGGACAAGAAGGGGTAGAGCAGTAGACAGAGAGAGGAGGACAGGGAAATGGAGAGAAAGCTGGAGGCAGGGGGAACAGGGGGAGGATGGACAGAGCGGGGACAAGGAGAGGAGAAGGGAGGACAGTGTGCAGAAAGGGGGAAAGAACAGAGGAGGGGGGCAGGACAAAGAGAGGGCAAAGGGGAGGACAGAAGGAGAGAGAAGACAAAAGGGGAAAAGGACAAAGGGGGCAGAGAACAGAGGGGACAGATGAGGAAAGAGTACACAGGGAGGAGTGGACAAACGAGGGTTAATACAGTTGGAGGGTTTAAAGAGGGGACAGTGACCACTACTCCTTCATCGAGGAGTCGGAGCCATGAATCTGTTCAGTGACTCAAAACCAGCTTCTGTGTTCCAGACAGTTTCAACATGTTCAACAGAAGTGTCAACAAGCATGAAACAGTCCCTGCGTGACATGCCGGAGCACAACTCCTTCTTCTTTTGGTGTTTCCCTCTTCAGGGGTTGCCACAGCGAGTCATCCTCCTCCATCACACTCTGCAACGCCCAAAAAAAGGTTCCTGGTAGACCATCATCATGAGATGGTCCTTTGAAAAGTTCAAGTCAAAAAGCTCTTACGGGTTCAGTTCAGGCGGCAGGGTGGTACAGTTGGTAGAGCTGCTGCCTCTCAGCAAGAAGGTAGCCGCATCAAATCCTGGCCGGGGGGTCATTCTGGGTGGAGTTTGCATGTTCTCTCCGTACATGCATGGGTTTTCTCCGGGTACTCCGGTCTCCTCCCATGGACCAGAAACATGCATGTTAGGCTGATTGGTAACTCTAAACTGTCTCTTGGTGTGAGTGAGAGAGTGAATGGTTGTCTCGTGTCCCTGTGATGGACTGGAGACCTGTCCAGGATGTCTCCCACCTCCTGCACTATGACTGCTGGATATGAGCACCAGTGACCCTCGTGACCCTAAAAAGAATAAGCATAATGGATGGATAAACAGATGGATGGCTCAGTTCATATTTTTAAAAAATGAGGCTTATGTGAAATACAGAACAGGTGTTCCACAAGGTTTGATAACGGGCCCACTTCTTTTTGTTTTCTATCTGTTAGCATATTCAGTGCCAAATGAACAACATGCAGATGATGCTACCATACAAGTGACTCCAAAATATCCACTTTGCAAAATGCTAAGATTTTGCTTAAATTCCTAGCATTAAATGTTAGCGTCAAATATCCCATGAACCACTGCATGGACGCACAAAAGCAATCATTAGATCTGCAAGCGATTACTTTTAGTCAGTTTTACAGAAATAGCTACAACAGCAACTTAAAATTGTTGTAACTCAGTCGATGTTAAAAAAAACCTCAAAGTTCAGTGTGGTAAGAGTGAACCTCAGCATGAAATAGGAGTACAATATCACAGGACATCGTGGATAATAGGCCTTTTATTTTAATGTTTATGTACATTCTTGATTTTCTTTTGCCTGTGTATATTTTGTATGTATTTGTATGGATCCTATGCAAATTAGTCCTTGTTGCCTAGTAGGCAAATGTGCAAACCCACAGTTGCATTGATTTACTCTGTAACATTGCTTTTTATAATACCGTCCCTATTCAAAACAGATATAAAAAATAAATTTGGCAGACACCCGCTTCACTTAGTTTTCCTCCAGGACCTCTGTCCCATTTGGCTCTGGAGACATCAATCAGTCAATAAGTGTAACAGCCTCTCATAATGAGCTCAAATTGAATTAGTCATATTACAGTGAGACAACTATCTCTTGTGTCGCTTCAAGGACTCTTTTAAGTGTCAGTAGTTGAGTTTTAGTTTAGAGCTGAGCACAATTTTACCCGTCTGGAGGAGAGCAATTAATCGAAACTGTCTTATATATAAATCACTGCTGCGTCATAAATAAATGATTACCCGGTTATTGTTTTTAATTAAATCCAGATGAATTGCAAATCCTGCGACTGGCACTTCAAAACCGAGCGCCTCCAAAGAGACCTTCTGTGTCCTGGGTGAGCATAAATGAAACAGACGTCCTCACACGCAGGCTTCGTTTGAGTTTAAAATATTTCGTGCACAAGCCTCACGATTAATGGATGCATCTGGTGGCTTGTCCATCAATGAGACGAGGCTTCCAGGCAGCAGCACTGAAGTCCTTTGCAGCTGTTGGCTCAGAGATTTGGTAGTCTGCTCAGCCTTTTTTTTTTTTTCCTGCTCATCATGTTGAGTTTATATTCCTGCTGCCACCAGTCATCCAGTGCTGTCAGAACTGGTTAGCCATTCACTGCTTTTGTCATTCACGGATGGTGCCAATCAATATCCACACCATCTATTGTGCTATGGCTGCTTCCAAACACAGCTTGTCGTGATTTGCTAACACCACCCCATCAGACAGGGAGCTTTTATTGAATATTTTAATTTTTCAACCTGAAAGCACAGTTTTTGACTTATAAACATCAACCCCTTTTGCGCAAGGCTTTTGTTTCTGTCCAGAATACAAGCTTTCTTTCTTGACGGCATTCTCAGTTACTCAGAGGCGTCAACTTGTAATTCATGTTTATTTTTCTCCAACCTATATTTTACACATTTGGAGGGGTTGGTTGTATTGATTGGGCCCATTTTGAATAGATGTATGCTGGGGTTTTTTTTATTTTTTTTTTAATAAGTTGCGACTTGAGCTTTACAAAAGATTATCGTGACCTAGTTCTGGTTGAACAATGGGTGCTTGCCGAGTATTGTATGTATTATATGGTGGGGGTGCACTTTATCTGCTCGCACACTCTTTTCACCTTTGATTTTCCTAATGTGTAATCTTCTTTTTCATTTAAAAAAAAAAAAAAAAGCAACTGCTTTGGGGTGAACAAATCAACCAGGAAAACCATAATTTCTAAAAGGAATGCAACATTGCCATCACCTGTTTGTTTAATGTTATTGCACAGGACCAACCCAGTTGCATCAGCTTGACGTGCAAAGCTAAACTTTAGACACTAACCTGGCTTGAACAGCTATAGACTGGGTCTTTATGTTGACATTCTCCCTGCTCTCATGTTCTATTTTGAATCATGTGCAACATTTTCCTTAAAACAATATTTCAAATGTCTGAATTTATGGTGACCATGAAGTGCGTGTGGCGACAGAAGAAACAGGTGCACGTGCCTGAACAGCTGGGACGTAAAAAGGCTTCTTGTGCTCATTTTCAGCATGAAGGGTTCGAGGACGACTTGCTGAGCGCCGGCTTCAGTCGTCGTAGATTAAACGCCGAGATGGAGGTGCTGTTTTTGTCCTCGTGTGGGGATATACTGTCTGTTTACTTTGCCTGCGGCCCTCTCAGCGTGGTGCCAAACAGATGAATGAACATCTGAAATGACAGACTGACTAATAAATATGCTTTCTACCATCCTCTTTCCCACATTTTATACCACAGCCAGGGTTTTTTTAATTTTTTATCTGTGCTTGAGCGCCTGTGCCTGCGTGAGTGTTTTATTTTCATGGGCCACAAAAAGATGAAGGACGTAAAGCATCCATATGTATGAACTGTCGTGTTTGTATAAAGCTTGACCTGACTTGACTCCATCAGTGGCTGACATGACTAAACTCGATGAACTGTAATTTCTTTTTTTATGGTGTGCAAAACTACAAAGCCTCAGAGGCGGGCAGAGGGATCAGAGGAGGATCTAAACACATCGGTGCAGAGCCCACTCTGAGAGGGTTCAGTTCCTCAGAGACAGGCAGGTAGGGCTAATGGATTTGCAGATCCACAGCCAGAACCACGTGCCACCAGAGAAGAGGGGTCGAGCATTCACCTGGCTAATTCAGGTAAGTGCTCAGTCCAGTCCAGTTCTGAAGATTGTTGAAGGCACTATGTGTGCAAATGTCCTCAACATCCTGGGGTTGGTCTTTACTTCATTGTTTTTACTAATACAAAGTCATTTGACTCTTTATGAATACAGTGTAAAGCATAATATTTTATTTTATTCACTAACATGGCTGCAGGAAAGTACAGTTAAATGCACCTGATTACTGAATTTGTCTGCACACAAAAAAAAAATGCCTTCATTTTGTCCACGTCTCATTTCCTGGCAAAACAGAAGAAGTGACCCTGAGGCCTCATGTATCAGTGCGGTGAGTACAAAAAGCAATCTAACAAGCGCAGCCATAACCTTTATGCACGCCAGAAGAAGAAATGTCTAGCTTTGGAATTACAGTGAAATGTCTTTTGCATGAAATAGTCTCTCTGAGTTCCGTCCTCCAGGACATAAAAACTGGCTCTTTCTTCACAGGCTTTTAATTAGGTGATTGCCTCAGCTCAGCAGAGGGAGCCCCAGCTCTTATCTAGATTTCCTTTTCTTTGTGTAGACAAAGTGAGGCTGTGTGATGTCTAGAAAAAAAAAAAAAAAGGCAGACTGCAGCATGACTGCAATCACTTTCTGGACAAGAGCCTGAGAAGGCGGCACGCTACCACAGAGGGTTTAAAACACCATTATTTAGATGAAAAGTGCTGCTTCCAAGGTTGAAAATGTCCTCTATTCTAAGACGCCAAAAAGGCAACAATTCTAGTTTTTAGTTCTGTCCACCAAGATTTTTGAAAAGGTTTAGCGTATTTTCTTTCCTTGCAACTGTGTCTATTTGTGTATCTTGAGTGCAGCACTTTCGTGCAGTTTTAACAGCAATGTTGCTGGCTGGCTGTTTTGCTGATTAGCTTTCTGACAGTTAAAATCAATATTTCACTGGTGGTTTTTTTTTTTTTTTTTTTTTTTTGGTGCAATCCCACAACATCATGTGCATTTGCTGTAAAGGAAAGTTTAAAGTCTTCTTCTATACAGGGTGGCACGGTGGCTCCGTGGAGCTGCTGCCATTCAGCAAAGGTTGCCAGATCGAATCCCAGCCGGGGACCTTTCTAGGTGGAGTTTGCATGTTCTCTCCGTGCATGTGTGCATTTTCTCCGGGTACTCCAGTTTCCTCCCACAGACCAAATACTGTGCATGCATGTTAGGCTGATTGGTAACTCTAAATTGTCCCTAGGTGTGAGTGAGAGAGTGAATGGTTGTCTCATGTGTCCCTGTGATGGACTGGACACCTGTCCAGGATGTCCCCCACCTCTCGCTCAGTGACTGCTGGATATGAGCACCAATGACCTCTGCAACCCAAAAAGAAAGAAGCAGGCAAAGGTTTATGGATGGATTTATGTTCTGCCACAACCTTTAGCTGATAATTTGTTGCTGATAAATAATAATTTTGTAATAACTTCTGTCCAAACCTGACAACAATCTGAAAAGAAAAATGATGGGGTTAATTGTTGAAGTTTCTTGTCATAGTTTGGAAGAAAGAAGTTTACCTCAGAAACTTTGACAACAATCGTGGCAGCCATTTTTCTGTCTTGGGGTAACGATTTTCTCTCATTTCACAGTAAACTCAGCTGTTGTTGGTGTCTCCTGCTGTAACTTCTGTGTTCTTTTCCTTTTCATGACACAAATGTAAGTCTGGGAGTCCTCTGTAGACCCCCACAGATGGGGCTTCCTTCCTCTGACGTGGCGAACGCCCCAAGGAGGCAACGAGGCGCAGGATTTACCAGTCAGCTCACAGCCCAAATCTGGAGGATGAAACACAGACAGCAAGCTGCTGTCTGAGAGACGAAGTGTGATAAAAAATAATGCAGCGTTGCTTTGATACGCTGCATTTACAGAGGATCTGTGTCCCACTGGTGCTCCAGCATGTGCATGCACACACGTGCACACATAGAGCCTCTCTAACTGTTCGCCAGGCGAGTGGGAGTGGGGTTTACTGTGTCTTTTGTGAGGATCTTCATCACGATCATTGCTGCTTTTTTAATCCAATAAGAGAGCATTAGCTGTACTGCTGTCTCCTTGAGTGGTGAAATGTGTGCAGAGCAAAGCCAAATTTATTATAGAGATGTCTGACAATTAATCTGAGTGCTCCCCTGACTGGTTTTTATCTGTAGTGAGTGAAGGTAATGGAAGGTACACTGGGGACAGTGTGGTTTTATAATATTAGGTTTAAAAGAATAGCTCTAAAATGGTTTTTAAAATGTATCTAATAGATTCCAGCTTGTTCGTTTTAATAATGATTTTTTTTTTCCTACACTAGAGTTAGTCACTGAGTTCCTCATAGTTCACTGCTTGGACCAGTACTTTGTACTTTATATTTACTCTTGTTTGGTAAAATTATTCGACAGCATGGGATTTTATTTTTATTTCTTTTGTTGTGCTGATAGTCTGTGGCAGCACGGTGGCTCAGTTAGTAGAGTTGTTGCCTCTTAGCAAGAAGGTCGCCGCATCGAATCCCAGCAATGCAGGGACCTTTCTGGGTGCATGTTTTTTCCTTTCTGTGCATGTGTGGGTTTTCTCCGGGTACTCCAGTTTCCTCCCACAGACCAAAAACATGCATGTTAGACTGAGTGGTAACTCAACATTGTCCCCAGGTGTGAATGAGAGAGTGAATGGTTGTTTGTCTTCATGTGTCCCCGTGATGGACTGGAGAGGTGTCCAGAGTGTACCTCGCCTCTCACACAGTGACTGCTGGATATGGACACCAGTGACCTCCAGAACACAAAATGGATGGCCAGATGTATGTATGTATGTATGGATGGCTGTACAAAGTATGAATGGATGATAGTCTCCTATAATTATTCATGTAGTCTGAGGAATCCAATCAGTTTCTTAGATTGTAAGATTTTCTTACAAACAGAAAAGCAGAATGATTCTGACATTTTTTTTTTTTAACTCAGAAACAAACCTTGCAGCCTTTCACATACTCTGGATGTCATTCATTTATTCTCCAGTTCCTGGTAATATTTTTGTTCAAGATAAGTCTTTTAACGCTGTAGCGATATTCTAATGTTGA
>JARVGQ010001777.1:29357331-29368249 GCA_031762355.1 Hypsolebias martinsi | reverse complement strand
CAGGAACTCGTCTTAAGCACAGAGGTGACAGGGCCTTCTCTGTAGCAGGCCCAAGACTTTGGAACGAGTTACCTCTGCTTGTCAGGCAGGACCCCTCCCTCTCAGTTTTCAAATCACATTAAAAAAACTTACTACTATTCCGTTGCTTTCAACACCAGATGAGCTGTGTTTTGAACCTGTTTGCTTCACACAGGTTGGTCATTATATTTATTATCTGCAACGTTTTTATGTCTCTATTCTGATTTAACTTCCTTTTGTATGTTGCTTTATGTGTTGCCTGTTGTTTGTTTGTTTGTACAGCACTTTGGTTGGCCTTATCACTGTTTTAAGTGCTCTATAAATAAAATGGTATGGTATGGTATGTATAAATGTGTATGGTGTCTGAAGGAAAGGCGGGATTTTGGGTGCGCTGACAGTCTCGCGACACTTCGGCTTCATGCACTGTTGCCAAATATACTCTAATAATCGTATTTATACGATAGTTTAAGATTAGACAGATACTGTAGTTTTAAAACGCACAAATACACGACGAACGCAAACTGCTTTTAAACGCAAAAACACTCACATATTCTCAAAATGTCCGCGTGCCCGTCAATGCTCATCCCCCCGCCCTATTTAATAAAAATTACACCCTCGCTCATCACATGTGATATGCGTTTTAAGCGACATCAAAATAGTTCGTGATTTCCTATTTGGCAACCGTGGACGGTACAGCGAAGCTCTGTAGCTGTAGATGCGTCAAATGCGTCGTCTCCAACGCCTAAAACAACAAAGGATGGTGGACAAGTGTGGTTTCTAAATCATTCTGGGATTTATACCCTCACTTATTTCAGAGTTTAACGCATTGCCTAAGTAGAAGTTGCACGTGAGAAGGGACGTTTTACCGGAAATGGACGGTAAGACATGAAGCTATAAAGTGATGCTTAAACACACACGCTAGCTAACATCATCTTGAACATGGCTAATAACTCTGTGACTTAAAATAACTTTAAGCAGCTTACATGCACCTGGCTCGAATGGGTGAATTAGTATGGAGAGTCCAGGCTTCTGGTTCTGGTGGTCACTGCTGAACAGCTCAGACTCAAACATGTCTCGTGCTGAACAGTTGGCTAACAACAGGCTAGTTTTAGATCACATCTGTGCGATAAAGTTAATTGAAACACTCCTCAATGAGAAGCTTCTCCTCTTTGAGTTGACAGGTTTTTAGTCTTTACGTCACAAAAAAAAAAATCAATCAATCAATCAGACTAACGATTCCTAAAACACCTGACTTGCATTGATACATTATTGAGTATTGGAAATAAGCGACAGGTCTTTTTGATTTCTGACTTCAGTCTAAACATGTGTTGTTTTCTCTACAGGACCAGGCAGAAACTGATCTGTTCAGTGAAATAGCTGCTTTCCAAATATCAAAATGGTAAGGTTTTTGTTTTTACTAGCACCCAAGATCTAATATTAAAAGTATTTTTAATTATTACACACTTTTTCCTCTGTTAATCTTTACAGATTCGAATTGCGGCTCTCAATGCTGCTTCGGCCGCTGCAGACGAGTCCCATGACCCGTTGAGAAGTAACAAGAGCCAGACTAAAGAGGCCCAAGTACAGACTATATGCAGATGATAATGCCATGGAGTCAGCCTCTGCCTGGCATGGTCTTTCATTGTTGTTTCTTTTTGTAGGAAGCTGAGGCGTTTGCTTTATATCACAAAGCTTTGGATCTTCAAAAGCACGACAAGTTTGAAGAGTCTGCCAAAGCCTATCATGAGCTTCTCAAAACTCCACTGCTCAAAGAGGTAAATCGTTTTAGTTTATAGATCCATTCATGTTGTGAAATGACAGTCGTGCTTTCACAAATACTTCATCTCATCATGGACAAGAAAATTTAGGTGTTGTGGACTGTGTACTAATGTTCTGCTTTTAAATCAAACAGTATGTTTCATAGTCGGTGGATGAGACTCAAGTTCCTTTAATTACAGATTAAAAAAAATAAACTATAAAATACAGTAGTCCCCATCAAGACTTTAAGGTGTTTTTTCATTGTCAGTTTTGTTACATTATTAATTAATATTAGTGTTATTATTACTCATAGGCATGTGCTGCAATGAAAGTTTGCCAATCTATCTACAGTATTTTAAATACCACTGTTATTCAGTATCATGGAATAAATCTATAAATTAACATTGCAAACATATGAATGAAATAATATTCAAATAATCATTCACGTAAATGATCATTTACTCAGTATTTCAGTGATGATCCTCATAAGACACAGTGTTAACTACTATTTATTTAAATCAACAAACACACACTCCATTAAACAGCGCCAGTGAGTTTTGCCTCCTACATTTAAAGTTTGTGGCTATAATATAAGATTTTAGTTTCATGGGACTTTCCCACAGACTTGTACATGCAATCTTTTATAGTTTTGAACTGCAGTGGTGTTGATGTTAAATCTAATAAATCTTGGTGTGTTCAGGCGTTGCCTTCAGAGGATCAGAGAGAGGGTCTCAAGCATCCTGGCCTCATGCTGAAATATTCAACTTTCAAAAACCTGGCCAGCATGTCGGCATCGCAGGACGACTTGGAGACTGCAATGGAGTTTTATTTGGAGGTCAAAGCATAACGTTGCTGCTTTGTACATTATTTTAATGGCTGTGATTATAACTACTCAGTCATATATACATTTTTTTGTTTTGTTTACTCTTCTTAGGCTGTCATGTTGGATTCCACCGATGTGAACTTGTGGTACAAAATTGGTCAGGTGGCTGTGCGTCTGGTGCGCATCCCTCTTGCTCGTCATGCGTTTGAGGAGGGACTAAACTGTAACCCGGACCACTGGCCATGCCTGGACAACCTCATAACTATTCTGTACACACTAAGCGACTACACTTGTGCGTAACATATCATCATAAACTCAATGCCTCGCTCCTTAATGACTCGAGTACTGAAGAAACTCTCTTCTGCTTTTCCCAGGCTGTTTGTACTTTATTGCCAAAGCCCTCGAAAAGGACCACCTTTACACTAAAGGCCTGGTGTTGAAGGAAAAGATCTTTAAAGAGCAGCCTTGTTTAAAGCAAGACACGATGCAGATGTTCTCAAAATGGTGAAGCCAGCTCACGTCTTGGTGTTTTTAATGAAGCTGTAGCTTTAGACCTTCAGGCCACTGAAAACCCTCTTGTGTTGGATGTGAATGATTTGCAGCGATATGTCGATTCACTATGTGGAAGTGGAGGAAGAGGAGCGCAGAGCCTTTGTGGAGGAGGCTCTGGAGATGAGGAGGCGCAGGCAGGCTCTTTCTCATTGTGAACCCAAACCCGACCTCGTTCTGATTGAACCGATTCGCTGCTTCTCGTGAGTTCTTGTTCAGTTTTGGTTATTTAAATACTACCAACGTTTGGCTTATAACTTTATTATAAAGCAAAGTAAAGCAGAAATATATATATTTTTTTTTATCTGTTCTTTACATAGAACAAAGTCGCCTTTTTCCTCCACAATATTTAATCTATAAATGAGACTCTGCTCATTCTTAGATGGAGACATGTTGGTGAAAGCCTTCTTGCCATGTACAAACACCAGACCATGTGCGAACCACCACGACCAAGTCTGGGCTGCAGAATTGACTTGTCCGAGTACCGTGACCCCAACTTCCTCCAGAACCTCCCCCAACCGAGTAGCCCGGTCAGTGTGGGTCAGGCTCCTATGCTGAGCAGCCCCAGTTCATCCCTGCCGCCTGTAACCTTCTCTGAGTTAGCAGTGCTCCCTCCGTCGGCTTCTCAACCTCAAGTCATAGCGAGCCAGACGACTGTGGAGGTCACCACTTCTGCCCCTCCAGCTGGTCAGTTGTTCATAAAGTGAAATTTATATTTTTCTTGCCCAAATAATTCCATTATCAAACTGAAAATGTTGCTATTCTGTTGTTGATCTAAGATTATTTATGTTTTTAATATTACGTTTACAGTAACAGGAATGGAGATTTCTTTGTCAGACAAAGCAAAGAAAGCTCCAAAAAGGAAACGCGTGGTGGAGGAAAGTGGGGAGACGGCCAAGCGTCGCTCGGCACGCGTCCGAAACACGAAATCCAAGAAGGAGGAGAAGATAGATTTCCAGGAACTGCTTTTTAAATACCTACCTCCTAGGTGCCTTGAACTAAACCTAACACACAGCTTGAATCTGAAACGTGTCCCTTTCTGTTTTATTTTATTTTGTACTATTTGCTTGTTTGTTTTAGGTTAAAGAAGTTTGATCCTGATAATGATGATGAGAGCCTGGGCAATTATGAGACGCAGTGTGAGGGGAAGGAAGATCTTCAGCCTCCACATGGGAGTTGTTTACCACTTGACTCAGTCGAATACATGGAGTCTGGTCTGTAATCTGTTCTCTGTGTATTTACAACACAGTGTTATTCTGCGCTGGCATGTATGGAGTGATAAACTTTGCTTCTTCTTTAGAGCAACAGGATGTCCACAACTTCTTACTCAGTAACATGACCAATGGTGGTATACTGGATCTGATGCTGCGCTATCTGAAAGCAGTTGGTCAGAAGTTTATGAAAGCGTGGCCTCGAGGGTTGACTGCTGTGGTGTTGGAGGTCTATCAAACCTGGAGGAAGCACAGCGGGGGTCTGCCCAACCCTCTTCTCAGGGACTGCAGTAACCAACACATCCGGGTAAATGCAGGAAAAGAGCTTTAGTTTTATGAATGATTTAACTTCATTCAGACTGAGACGTTTGCTCTCCTGTAAGACCAGCAGGTTGACTCTGAATTAAGACACGCAAATCCAAACTAATATGCCATGACTGAAAAACTGTGCAAAATCATGCATAGCTTTTTACAAATATTGACTTCTAATCAACATGCAGCATGTCTGGAGGTAAAGTTTAATGTTGTGGCAAAGTTAAGAATCTGATTGTTGTGTCTGCTCTAGCATTGCTAAATCCAGTTTTATAAAGTACGTTAAAGGGATACGTTCAATCTTTTGAAGTGAAATTTTGTTGGAATTATATGAACAACTATCTTACCTGTTGTAGGTCTCTTTTCACACTTTCTAAAATAGATGATGTAAATGCTATTTTATAAACCTGCAGTCAGGATAACGTTACATGATTCACTCGACAGACCTGTTGATATTTCTGTTGGACGTTCTCTGGGCTGCATCTCAAGTGCTACAGCTTCAGTTTGCTACTGCTAATAACAACAAAAACCTCTGTAAAAAATAGTAGTAAAATGTCTGAACTGTCCCATTCAGCCAGTTTCAGTGCATGAAAGGCAGTGTTTCATATCGACTCTGAAAAAAGGGAAAACATTTACAAAGTGCATATGTCTAGTCTCCAAAGGTTGTTGTTGGTTTTATTTGTTAATTTTTTTTTAATTATAGTAATTCGTTGTTAACTTTACTTTGTAAAATTTAATAGAACTTTTATTTTTTATTTTCCGTTTCCTTTCTTAAATTGAACCTGGGGGTAAAACTGCTGGTCAGAGTGCTTGATGACAACATAAGCATTATTATTATTATTACCGGTATTGTTTTGTTTTTACCAAACTGACCTCCTCTGTGGTCTTTTATTTATGTATTATTTATTTATTTATTTATTTATTTTACTGGGTCTGCAGGAAATGTTGTCAATGAGCTTGGCCTGCATGGAGCTGCAGTTGGAGCAATGGTTACACAACAAAGGGAAGATTGGTAAGTTTATGTTCTCACTGACATCATGTTGGATAAATAGTTATTAATACAACTTGGTTGAATTACAATATCTTAAATATTTTGTTATTTGTGCGTTTCTTGACATCTTCTGAACAAAACAAGCAAACTTTTAACTAAATCAAAGTGTTAGGAATACCATTTTTGTTTATTTTTCTTTGCAAAAATTGTACCTACTCTAAAAGGCACTTTTGTGCCTAAAAGGCACTTAAGGACAAATTTGAACGTCATAATTAGGATAAATATAATTTGTTGCATGTGATGGAAGAGAGCCCATTAATGAGAATTTAACCTTTAAATCAGTGGAAAAGTTAATGTTTTCACAGTTTATGTGTCCCATTCATTTACCTAGCACGTATTTAATTAAATTCTGAAACAAATTAATCTCGTAAACATTTGCCTCATCCAGCTCAGTTTGCGATTTGGTGACATAAGTTATTTTTACTGTAAAACAGTGTTCAATAACTTGTTTATTTCTTGTCTAGTTACTCTGAGGAGAAGTTTAGTGGGTCCAAGCAGCGATGCAACCGACTCTGAGTTTCTTGGGCAGCACTTCCAGAGGGATCTGTTAATCTTGGCCCTCGGTTCTTCACAAAGAGATCTGTTTGAGGATGACTGGCTGGACGTCATGGTACGTGTCTATTGGCTAAAGGCACGATTCTTGGCGCTGCAGGTAAAGTTGACATTTTCTGGTTTCTTGTCTGAGACTTTTTCACACAGCTCAGCCTGATGTAACGTTTAAGCTCGTACTTCTTGTCTTCTGACAGGGAGACATGGAGTTGGCCCTTGAGAGTTACGATGTATGTATAGGCCTGTTGCAGAGCAAACCAAAAACCCCTGACGGGAAACATTACACAATCAACCTGCCTAACCTGCGTGTGGATGCAGCCATTTCTGTGGAGGAGGTCAGGAAATACTTTTTTCTATTACCACTAATTTTCTGTTTGTTGTCAATTCTTTAAAATACAGTAACATAACTTTTCAAAGGACATGTTTTTGGCTTTCATTTTCATCGTTTCCTTTGTGTCTTTGGGCAGATTGACAAGAGACTGAAGTCGCTGGAGCGTTGTCAGTCTTTAGAGGAGATCCAGCGTCTCTTTGAGTCTGCAGACTTTGAGTCTGTTGTGCGCCTTCTGCACCCCACTGTTAATTACAGAAACAGGAACAAATCCCTGGAGTTTGTGAGCTCAGCACCAGAGCGTCCGGCGCAGCTCATGCTACTGCAGGTTTGAAATAAAAACAACATTTTCCACCTCAGAAACAAGTGGGCAGATTTCAAAATGACCCAGTAGACTTGACAACACAGAAACTGTGCTCCCTTTGTTGGTATAAGAAAAGAAAAATGTTGTTTTTCAACAATTTGGGAATCCTGTAAACATTTGATTCGTGTTTTGGCTGTAGAAAAGAATAAATCTTATGTCCTCTCTGTCCTAGAGCTCCCTGTTGAAGCTGCAGGACTTCCAGCAGTGTTTCGAGTGCAGCGAGCTGGCGTTGAACGAAGCCTTGCAACAACTGAACTCCGCTCCAAACGGCTCTTCCCCAAGTAAGGAGGAGTGGGTCAGCACCATCGGAAAGCTCCTGGATGGCATCGAGTTCTGCTTCGCCAAGGAGTCTCAGCTTCTAAGCAATGTCCCTCACTTCTCTAGCGTGGCCCGACTGACAAACAACCTGATTCAGGTGTGAAGGGAGAGGACGGAGACACTGGCTGCAATGAAATGCAGTGAAAGTGAAGCACCAAAAATAATTTTAATTCTAATTTTTTTTCTTTTTTCAGCTGATAGACCTCAGCATGAGTACTTCAGATGATCCAAAGGAGCCTTATTTCTTCTCAGTTCTTCCTTGGATTATCGTGTATCGCGTCATCAAACACGAGGAGGCTGCTTTTGGCTGTATGGTTCGACAGCGCATGTCTTTAGATGATGATGAAGGTATGCTGACCTAAAATTTTAATGCTTTGCCGCGTGTTTCCTTTTAGTGACACTGAGGTGTGATTTTTCAGATGAGTCAGACACGTCCATGCTTCCCTCCTCTCTGATGATCCTGAACACAGCCCACGAGTATCTGGGACGTCGTTCTATATGCTGCAGCTCGGACGGCGCCCTCCTCAAATTCTTTGTAATCTTTTTGTTAACATTGTTTTTGTCCAGTATAAAAATAAAACCCAAGCACTGAAGTAACTTTTCTCTGCTTTGTGCATTTTGTTTTGTGCAGATTGGCGTTTTGGAAAAAGAATTTGCTGCTATAACCAACAGTGACTCTCCTCCATATAAAGAAGAGTTGGAAATGGCTTTGGAGCAATGTTTTTTCTGTTTGTACGCCTACCCCAGCAAGAAGAGCAAGGCCCGTTACCTGGAGGACCACTCTTCTCCACAGGTCGTACCTTTTAGAATATGATTTAATGCATGTGATGAAAAGGAGGCTACTAATGAGAAGTTAATCTTTTAATCAATGGAAAAGTTCATGTTTTCACAGTTTATGTCCCATTTACCTCATTACATTGTGAAACAAAACAACAACTAATGTAGCAGCACTGTTATACAGATAATTGCCAAATTGTGATGAAGAGGTGGTTCAAAGCTTTGACTCATTGGTGTTTCTCGATGGTATTGCCAAACTTATATAAGAGGGATGCATGAACAGGAGCAGACTGCTGATGACGCAAACATGAGCCCACACTGACCCTCACAACCAGAAACACTCCACCATGTCCATTATCGTTGTTTTGTTGGTGAGGTGTGCTTGGTGGGTGTCAACAAAACAAACTGAAGTCGTGAAATGACATCGGAGGAAAATCCCATGTAAACATATTTATTTAAGCCACAAACAACATACTTGGAGGACTCACCTGTTGTTTGTTATTGTGCAGATTGTTATCATTTAAATTTTCATGGAGTATATTTACCTTTTATGTGAGTTTTAAAAAACATAAGAACTAGAGTGTTTCATAGCAGCAGGTAACTTCATGCTTTGTTTTTGTAATGCTTCTGTCGAACCACTAGGGGGAGTCGTTGCTTTTAGATCGCCTGGATTCTGGGTGTAGTTTTGTCATACCACATTACAGAAGAACTCCAAAACTTTTATTGCTGACAAACTAATCACTTTGATGGATTTTTTTAAATTATTTTTCTGTGGACCTGCTCTGTTTTTCAGGTGGAGCTCCTGTGGAGCGATGCCCTCTTCATGTTTCGATACTTTAAGCCCAAGTCACTGCCTGAGTTTGACAGCTATAAGACGAGCACAGTTTCTGCAGAACTGGCCAACCTGCTGAGGAGGTTTGCTACCATTGCCCCCTCAAGGGACACCCCCATCCTCACTATGGATGAAGTGGCAGCCTATGTCGAGGGCGCGACAGAAAAGGTTAGAGGGAAAGAGCTGAATGAAGATCACTGAAGAGAATCGCACCCTTCTAAAACTGCATGTGTTTTTGTCTGTGTGTGCTTGTTTGTCTGTTAGCAAAATAACCCATGAACCAGACAATGAATTTTAATGAAACTCTGAAAATAATCTTTGGGTGCTGATCTGCAACTGATTAACTTTTGGAGTCAGTCCAGTTTAAGGTGACCACCACCATTAATCAGTCTTAGTAAAGAAAATAATAGCTGTAACTCAGTCACCTTTACATTAGTTGAAGTAAATTTGATGCAGTAGCTGATGACCTCTGTAACATGTGATCTGTGCGTGGAAGATGCTTGTTTTAAACTGTTGGAGTCAATCCTGATTGTTAAAATATCTGATGAATCAGAGGATTGGTTTTAATGAAACTCTCAGAATCTATTCTTTGGATAAAGTTACACACTCTCTGACAAATCTCATCAGCTCCTGGTTTAAACTTTGTCAAACAAGGCAGCAGGCGATGAACATTCGTTCAGAATTTTTTTAAACATCGTCTTTGCTTTAACACCATTACTAAAGTAAATCCACATCAGTTGTCAATTCAGCTTCAACTTTGATGTTTTTCAGGCCCCCAGCCTCCCTGCGGACAGTGCCCCCTCACCTCCAGTCATCAATGAGATGTACTACCTGCTGGCTGATTATCATTTCAAGAACAAAGAGCAGTCCAAAGCCATCAAGTTCTACATGCATGACATCTGCGAGTGTCCCGACAGGTAGATCATTTCTCCTCACTCCTGTCAGTATCTGCAAAATACTCATCTTTTTACTTCAGCTTGTTGTTTTGTATTTCATAAAAATATTCCGAGTGCACTAACTTTTTTTTTTCTTTTTTCTAAATGATCCCGTCTTAGATTTGACTCCTGGGCAGGTATGGCTTTAGCCAGAGCCAGTCGCATCCAAGAAAAGCTCAATTCCAACGAGCTGAAAAGCGATGTGCCCATATGGAAGCACTCCCAAGCCGTGCTCAACTGCTTCAAGAGAGCCTTGGAAATAGACGGCTCCAACCTGTCCCTGTGGATCGAGTATGGGACCATATCGTACGCGCTGCACTCATTCGCCTCCCGACAGCTCAAACAGTGGCGAAATGAGCTCCCTGCAGAGGTGGTTAAACAGGTGAGACACGCGTGGCTCGTTTGTTTCAAACGACGGCTTCTGTTGAGTCAAGTCTCGCTTCAGATTTGAGAGTTGTTCAATTTGTCGACTTGAGATAAACTACACAAAGTTCTTGTGTGCGTTTGTGTTGTTTCAGATGGAGGAAAGGAGAGACTCCATGCTGGAGACAGCCTTTCAGTGTTTCCAGGGTGCCTCTCGCTGTGAGGGCGACAGTGATGAAGAGGAGTGGCTCATCCACTACATGCTGGCTAAGATAGCAGAGAAACGCAACAAGCCCCCTGTGGATTATCTGCAGCTTTACACAGAGGTGAAAAACCATTTCTTATCATTCTTTTTGATTCTAGCTGTAGCTGGTCAGGGTTTCTTAATGTCTCCTCGCACTTACTGTGATATGAGAACCATTTCATTCTGCAGGAATATGAGCTAATAAACCTGACCCGTACAATCAGCATCATCTCTTAGGGCTTTTTTCCCTCTTTTTGGAGTTGTTGCATAAAACTAGGGATGTGCGATATGGCATAAAATTCATATCACAATATGTATTGTGATGGGTGGCGGTAACAATATGTATCACAATATGTTTTTGGTATAAAACTTTCAATAGGAATTCAAAAAATAAAAAGCATAGGATGTACTTTTGCCATCATTTATTTTGAAAACTGCTAAACCACAAAATAATCTCAATCAAGAAAATTCCACTACTAGGTCCAG
>JARVGQ010001777.1:29228170-29245319 GCA_031762355.1 Hypsolebias martinsi | reverse complement strand
AGATAGGCCACAGTCCTGATGTTGTTCAGCCGGCAGTTCAGATAAGCCTGCAAAGAAGTTCTTGGGGTGGGAGGGAGTGGGGGGTGTTGTGATAGGTGAAGCTTTGGTCCTAGTTACCCATGTCCCAGGAGAAATTTGCTAGTCTGCTTTTGTCTGAGGCCAAACAGGGGAGCCAGATTTAGATAAACCACACTTGTTTTTTTCTTGTTAGCCTTGAGTCCTTCTGGAACTTTCCGGTCCAAAATGGGCAAATTTATGGGTATTTCACTCCACTGATCTGTGTTATGAGCCTTCCTCAAGGTCAATCCCAACATGCTGGCAAGTCCTAGAAGCTGCAGGTGAACTGCAATTCTCACAAATCGCCTCCATCTTGTGGCTTAGCTCGTAAATCAGTTGATTTTGAGTACTCATAGCACAAACCAAATCTTCATACTGACTCATAAGCTTTGCCATGGCCAAAACTGCTGTCTATGTCTTCTTCAAAAGTTGATAAAACAGAGCCCTGCTGATGCCAAAGAGCAGAAACCCTGCTATCATAAATCCAAATACTGTACAGTATATAAACATCTTCAACGTCCTCCTGAGAAAGGACTGAAAGACACATCAGCAGCCAAACTCCCCATGGATCTCTGGTGCACCCCACAGCATGAGTCTCAGCCACTGTCGTTATGTTGAAAATATTTTATCGACTGTGTTGAAAGTCCAGCTCGTCAGCTCCATAACAGTATTTTTTGTTTGGGAGATGTGTACCAGGCGCTCCAAACACAGAGGAAGAGGAGAACAGGGGGAGGGAGAGCAGAAGTGTCCGTCTTGAGCGAGAAGCTCAGTGGTATTTTAAGTGGAAATGATAATCGTTGTTTTACTTTGTTCTTTGTAGAAAATCCTTTAAATATGGGACTAAATTTTTGTGTGCAGCCAAACCCCATACCTGCTTTGATTGAAGCATACCGTTCACATGCAGTAATATTTTACCCCATGGATAGTAACACTCTCTCAGCTGTTCTTAACTTTTCAATTTATATTGTTTTATTGAATGAGGCCAATAGCCACATACCTTTCAAGTTGTTGGGCAATGTAAAGAAAAATAAAATCTGCTCCCAGCACAGGAAACATGCAAACAGAACAGAGAAGAAGCAGATTGCTTCATGTTTCTGCGCAGGCAGATGCTGTTCGGTATCTCTGCAGGTTCAAGGTTGGAGTTAATTAATACAGGTTTTGTTCTGTTGTCATTTGGCTTGTACGTCTCAATGTTTGCTCCCCCGGAGCTGGGTTTGGAGCTGTGTTCTAGACCTCAGGGACATCGCTCATCACAACACACAGCAAGCTCCTCAAAAGTCTCAAATGAATTTATATTAGGTTTTCTTTCTTCCTGATAGCTGCAACTTCTCTGTGAAGGATATACCCATTTAGAGGTACCATTTCAAAATGGGTGTTTATTTATTTATTTATTTAAACCATTTTTTTTATAAAGTTTTAATAGCGTGACTCGGTGCATGCAAAAGAGAGCGGTGAGTCATGCAACTTTCAGCTCTGTGAGTTTAGATTACCCACCAAGTTACTTTGTGAGCTCAGTTTTCCAATTTTAGCAGCTTGTGCAAGACTAAAATTAAAATTGCATAAACTGGCAAAAGATCACATGCACTTTCTCCATTCAAGACTATAACAGAAGCAAATAATTACTTTCACAGCAGAATTTAGGACAATGTCCAGTCAAACTGTAGCGGCTTACTTTTTCTACAGGTAGTGTATTTTACTTAAATGTCTTACAATAGTTGTCTGTTGAATTGTCTCATCTAAATAAATGCTGCACTGATGAAATATTCATTGTTTATCAGGCTCGACTACTGCAATAAACAGGGAGTTGCAGTCTGCAACTCCCTGTTTATTGGAATCCTCAGCAAAAACCTTTAGAAGCTTCAATATATTCCAAACAGTGCAGCCAGGATTTAATTGAGAGCTCGTAAATTTGAACATATTACCGGTACACCCACTCTCCATAACCTCCACTGACTTCCTCCTGTCACCTATAGAATTCAGTACAAAATTGCTCTCATTACCCATCAATGCTTAAACAGAACTTCATCAGATTATCTGAAGGACCTTCTTGTATCATATTCATCCACCCGGTCTCTACGATCACAGAACAGTAATCTCCTTCACCTTCCACGAACCAAATTAAGGACCATGGGAGATCGGGCATTCTGTGTGGCTGCCCCCCGCCTCTGGAACTCCCTCCCTGACTATCTGAGAGCTCCACAATCACTGGTTGACTTTAAAAAAGGCTTAAAGACCTTTCTTTTTAAGCAAGCCTACTCTGCCTCCACATGAGGTTTTTATCAGTGATTTTAGTTGATTTTATCACCGATTTTTATTGATTTTATATTTGATTTTAGTTGCACCTTGTAGCTTTTGAGATTTTTGTTAATGAAAAGTGCATTCAAATTAAATTCATTATTATTATTATTATAACCCATGCTGCTCCTTCAGGCTGAGCCCGACCAGGCCCCATAGATGGAGACCCGGTCACCATGTGCTAGCCAACGAGCCCCTCCCCCAGGCCTGGCTCTAGGGTGGGGCCCTGGTAACCCATGTCTGGGCAAGAGACATGACATTGTTTTTTCCTGTCCATATAAGTCTTCTGAATCACTCATTATCTGGCCTGTTACCTAGGATGAATCTGCTTTGAGAAACCCTCCCAGGGGCAATTATAAATGCTCCCAACAGCATAGCTCCTAGGATCATTCAGGCGCACAAACTCCTCCACTACGATAAGGTGGCGATTCAAGGAACTTAAACTACAGGGACACAGAATTTACCAATGTCGAAACTACAGTTCTAGCCTGTTAAAAAATGGAGGTTTAAAGGTTCAGGAAATGTGGTTGTTTTGTGCTGACAGAGCACTCTGTCAGCTCAAGGTTTTCCATGTTGGTTGAGGAGTGGGAGATGAACAGGCCACCCTTGCACAAGGTTTTCCACTGTGGTGAGTCTCCAGACACACACGGCATCCAAGGAGTCTGTCGTCTCTGTTTACGGAGACAATGAAACACCGTCTGATTTACCACAGTTACGCTAAATGACAAAGAAAACTTCAACTTGTTTTGGATTTATTTGCTATATTTTGAGTGTAGGAAAGTACAGGACATATTTCATTATCCTAATTAGAGTGGCAGTTAAAAAGTAATTCTTTATTCTGTCTAAAGCCTCTTTGACATGGAAGATGATGTTTAAAATTTTATGCAGCATTTGCCAGTTCAATGTTGGACAATAGATTTTGCTACAGCATATATTTCACTGAGGAATGTGTACAGGGTAAAATATGCAACAGAACTGAAATCATACAGCCTGCTTTCTTCTGCCGATAAGTCATGCTACTTTGATTAAAAATGCTCGCAAAACAGTCAAAACCTCTTAAAGTTCAGTTTGGTGTCAGAATATGATATTAATAGAGTTTTGGTTTACAGCAGTGTAAAGTCATTTTCCTGTTTTTGTAAGTCACATTGACAGATTGGGATGTAAAGCTGTTTCTGCTGTCGGTGGAGGCGACTGTTAGATGCATTAGTTTTACTCGCCTGCCACATTTCATCAGCCACACTAACTCTTTATGCTGTTGAAGTATTTACAGACTTTGGAGCAGCATTTTATTATTATTATTATTTTTTAAGCAAGGTATTTTTTGTTTCCACAGTTTTATTTATTTATTTATTTAAGAAAATAATCAGCAAATTTCCTTTTAATAATAAAATTGCTTATGTTTTTAATTCTAAGTTCAAAACAATGAAGGTTTTACACTAAATAATGTATTTCAAAGGAAATTACATAAATGTTGTCATCACTTCTTGTTTCAGCTTTCAATGAGCCCCAAAACTGAAAAAAAAAAAAAAAAAGATTAATCTTTTGCTCAGAATATGCCATACAATTTGTCCTAAAATCAGTACTGATAGCAAAAGTCATGCAGCATTTGTTCAGGTATGTTTTGTTTGTTTTTTAATGGAGTTGAAATGATTTTTTTGGGAGGTATCTACTGCACAGTCAGTATTTCAGTACGAGTGGTAATCTTTAGTCCATATAAATGGTTGGTTGCTTGTCTTTATTTGACCTGTCTGTGATGATCAAATGATCTGTCCAGGTCTCTCCCATTGACTGCTGGCACCAGGTTCCCTGTGGCCCTACATGCAAAACCATGTAAATAAAATGAATGGATAGGTTCATGGAAAATGGTTGGCTCTGTGTTGAAATGAAAATGAGCAAAGGCTGTATATTTTGGAAGCACCAGGAGAGCTACAGTTTGTGAACCTAAGGTCCCTTCAATCAAAATGTCAGCTCTGCTATGCCCTCCATGAGCTGTACGTCCTGTTGGAAAGTGTCTGGATCACAGCAAATTGGAAACCCAGTGAGAAGGCAACCATAATTGCTGCTACACTCTTAGAACTTGTCAATTTCCCCCCCAGCAATTTTCTGCGCCCTTGACACTTCTACAACCCTCACCAAGATCTGTCTGTCAGTAGCACATTTCCATGACTACAATACCATGTACACCCATCACTATACCGTACCCCGGGCATGACTCTCTCAGATTGTGTAATAATGCAGCTGTGCTTTAGAAGATTGTACCATGCCAGCAGGATGCTACAATCATGGGTATCATGTCCGGGCCAGGTTGTTTCCATGACCTGGTCATAATGTGCATGTTAAAAAAACATTCTGAACCTTTTTTTTTAAACAAATGGTTAAATAAATACGCATAGCTTCTTGACCAACTTATATATGATGCAGCTTCACTTTGCTACTGCAGCAGCAAGATAATTTTTTTCTGAATTTCTCCAGCCTCATGTACACATCTCTATGGGGAAAAAAAAAACGTGTTACTACAGTTGCCAGAACAGTGAGTATTCTGTAGTGGTGCACAAAATACGCATCCTGATCATAAAGGAATTGTGAAGTGGATGTTGCTTGTATTAAATATACATTAAAATACATAATTTAAATTATTACACCTATATGATGTACTAGATGAATAGATCTAGACTTTGAAAGTCCTTGTCATTAGATAATACGCTTTTCAGAAAACATTCAAGACTGCAGCCTTGAAGGCTCACGTGAGGTTGAAACCTAAACCTGACGCTTGTCTTGCTTTATTTTCCATATGACCAATCTGTGCCGGTACACAGAAGCTGCAGGCCATGGGTTAGCTGCCACGACACTCCCACGCTCCAATCACAACCCCGGTATGCTTTCACCACAAGAGAAAACCTTCATGACCTTGGTACAGAAGCTAAGTGCATGCTCAGAACCCTGGTGGACCTCACTGTCTATCCATTGGAAAATATTATGATTTTTGTCTACCTAAAGACCTCGCCAAGACACTGCAAAGTCCATTCACATTCTAGATGGTTATTTTTATGACATGACTTGGCCTTTATTCAGTGTGAAGTGTGCCGAAATAGTTATTCCTCTTCTATACTTACAATTTCTGATTTATCTGTTCAAAGTATTTATTTTTTATCAAATGAAACAGTAAATGAAACAAAAATCTGTACATATTTTATTGCAACATAATGGTGGTATAACTCTTAAATCATTATTTTACAAATATCTTCTGTACAAACATGTTTTGGAGCTACTGGCATCAACAAACCAACACATTTATACAGTAAATACAGTGCTTCTTTTATACAAGCAACTTACACCTGCATAAGCAATTCAAAAGTTCAAAAGCTTTTATTAAAACTAGAATCTGAAAATGTGTCAATCAGTCCATTAAAAAAAATAACTTGTTCAAACTCAAAAGGTAACAATATTCTCAAACATTTGATTTATTCTATTTATTTTTGGTTTACTGTAAAAAAGACACCATTTTGTGCATTTTGATAAAATGACATAATGAACCAGAAAGTCAGCCATCTTTACTGTTTCTGAAAACTAAACACACACACACACACACAAAATGTTTTTAGCATGAAATTAAAAGTTAGTCACTGGATACATTTCCTGTGTCAACCTCAACTGTTTCTGACCTGCTATGAAGACACTGTTCCTAATGTAGAGCTGTTTACGCCATCAGATGAAAAACAGAGCGTACCCTAACCTCCTGTTTGACGAGTTTTATTTAAAATACCTCCTCAGATGTAAGTTTTCTTTGCATGTCTCATACGGAAAAACAATCAGATAACAGAACAATGCACAAATTTAATTGTTTGGAAGATCAATATCACCCTGATGTTTTAAAATTGCACTTCGAGGATCACGTTTCTCTTTGCTTTCTGACTCTGTACAAAATCTACATTCCTTGGATGATTAGTGGAAGGTGTTAGAGTTAGGACGGATCATCATGACTATTTTCTTGAGTGAATAGGCTCCGCCCCTGAACTCTGCCCAGTAGATTCCATCTTGGTAGCGGCTGCGGTAGTGTCCCCCTCTGTACCAAACTCCATTCAGATTGGAATGAGCACACGAGTTGTACCACCAGCCTCCCTTCTGATAGTGAGCACAATTTCCTTTAAGTGAATTGGAGGGGGAAAAACAAACAACAGTCAGGCACAAACAGTAAAACATATTAATTTTAGTCTGCCAAATGCTGATTGTTACCTGTGTATGCATCACGATCCCGGTCCAGTGTTGTGAACTGTTTGCCGTTATGCCATGTGAGGGAGTCTCCAGCGTTGCCATGATAGCGTCCCACTCTTAGTCTGTAGTAATCAGCTTCGGGCTCCAGTCTGAAGCTGGCATACTCTGCAAACACTTTCCGGCCACTCCAGTCCTCCAGCGTGATCAGCAGTTTGTACGTTCCCTGGTTCGTCAGCCAGTAGATGTTTTCCAGACCAAGCCAGTATTCGCCATCGATGTTGCCAAACCCTTGCTGCGAAGCGCAGTAATAAAAAAACAACAGAACGATTAGGAAATCTTCTTTGAATGTTCTGAGAATTGAGCAGGTAGTTTGGATGACCTGGAGGATGATTTGGGGTAATTGCTCATGAGCTATAGGTAGTTTTGATTTTCATCTTTTTTGTTGTTGTCAAGGAACATTAATAGAAATGGAGCTTTCAAGTCAAGTCGAAAGCTTGCATCATCTACCCAAGTTCCCACTGTTATTTTATTATTGAAAACACAGCGGGATGCACTTCATTCCTCAAGAAACTCAACACTCAATGCTCTACTCATCCCGCACCGTGGGCCAGTTTGTGACGCACTGAATTATGAAAACATTTATTCTGGTGAATGTACAAAAGTAATATTGAAGTTTCATGCAGTTTAGGGATTTTGCAAAAGTCTTGGAAATGTATGTTACTATTCAAACAAAAACTTTTTTTATCAGTTGTTGGCAATGAAGTGACATTTCTTTTACAATAAACTCCCTTTGCTTGTGGGAAGCTTTATTCCATAGCATTCATAGATATGGAAATTAGGTCAACACTGAAAAAAACAGTCATTTAAGACATATGTTATAAAATAGGATTAGAAAATTAGATTATTTCCTTGGCACGTCATGAGTGTTCACATTCAGCTAATGTGACATTTAAGTCCACATTTGTATTCCCATACTTGTATTTTAGTCTTAGGTCATTTCACAAGAGAATTTCGTTGGACCCATTAAGTCACAAAGCTGCGACTGAAGCAGGTACCACTGAGGAGAACCAGTTTCAAAAGCCCAACAAAACTCTATTCATTAGTTGTTCACATCTGGTTGGTGTCAGAACACCTAACACAAGCCACCACTTTCTCTTCAAACTGTAAAGTCTTTGATTGGGTGTGAAGTTGTTGCACCTTATATGTGTCCCAGTTCCTGAAAAAGTTGACAGATCCGTCCACCCTCCTCTGGATAACCGTCCAGCCACCTGGATCGTGTCTCTGGTCGCACCACACCTGCATGAGGCGGTTGGCATTTTCTGGCTTCACCAGGTACATGCCACTTGCAGTGTTGCCATCGTCCAGAGCCTGCAGACAATCCCTGAATGGGCCTGAACAGACAGATTACATGAAAACTTGGTAAACTGCGGTTGTGCCTCATAAATACAAAATAAAACACACAAAAAATACATAAGCACAAAGCAAATGTTATATTCCAACACGGAGAACTTCCAGTATTTAGTAAAAGCTCTATTTGAGTTTAAAATTGATTTTGTCTGCTTTTCCCACAAGGGAAATGGCCACTCAGCTGCACAGCCAAAATAAACTCTGGCACGAGGGCAAAGGGAATCATGACTACTGAAATATGGAAATAAAATTTAGCCAGCATGTTTCCATCATCTACCATGATTGAGTTCTCTACAAACACACATACTATCCCTTTTAGCAGTTTTTTTTTAATGAATTCACTGACACAAACCTAATTAAGATTAATAATTCTGCTTTTAATACCGGTACTCCTTTAAATTGCCGGAATGTCTACCAAGCATTTTTCAAAAATTGCAATAGGTTGAGGGAAATTTAATATTTCGTATTTTCCAGCAATTGTATTACTGCTACAGATGTTTTACAAATTTAGTGCAAGGTAGAGAACTGCCATCAGGTTAATGGGTAAAGTTACTGAAACCTGCTTGCATAAGCCACTTAGATTTTTATCCTAAACTGAAATGGCAGATTTGGAAAAAGCAAAAGGGCAAGCGGCTCTCTGGCAGCAATTTGTTTTGAAAGATTTTGAAACTTTTTCAAAAGTCCACACATGTATAGTTTGCCAACTGGCATGCATTACATAGTATTTAAATACAGTAAGGGCAAACGAGGGTAAATGTAATAGGAGAGTTAGTGACAGAGGGGTACAACAAAGGGATAAAACAATAAAGAGGCATGTAAATTACAAACACCCATTATGATACCTACACAGCCTTTAAAGAATGTCTTAATTACATAAAATTTGCTCTGGTCAATGTCTTTTTTGGCCAATGCTCAGTCATCCATTCACTCTCAGGAATGTCTCTGTTTAGCAGAGACAAGAGAGAGTTGCCCTGCCCTGGCCTGCTCTGTTCTGCCTGATAAAGTCTGCTCCTTCACTGGAACATATGACTGATTCTTGCTTGGTGCAACTGGAACAGATGACATCACTGATTCCGGGTATCTTTTTCTGTTTGTAATTACCCCCCTCCTCTTTCTCTTGCTGACTTTTTCCCCGTTTGCTACCTCTTTAATCTCTTTTCCATACTGTACTGCATTCCTGCTCGCGGGCTGCTCTCTTTGTGTTTAGGGTTTGAATATTTTTTTAAGGGTGTTAATTTTATGACCATGGACAGGAAATTACTTGCCCTTTTTTTCAAGCAATCAATTCAAAGGCTGCTTTTCTAATGGTAGGCATTAGTGCAAAATGTCAATGGAAAAAAGCACCCCCGTCATCCTGGAAATGATGCGTTCGTTTATTGTTGTTCTCCACTCTTTCCCACTAATGCAGAGTTCCTCACAAAAAGAAAATGTTAATAGTCCATGCAAATCCCCACATCTTATTCTAAATCAGCTTATCCATGTTCAAAAAACAATTGGGCACAGGATCAGCAAAGTAGTCATTTTAAATACATATGCAGTATAAACCTTGCTGCTAAATATTCTTTGGCCTTTTTGTGAGTTAAATTATGGTAATTAGATGATATCCATCTGAAAAAGACCAGAGACAACAACATCTTGTTCTGCTGGAATGTGTGGAACATATTTAAATTGCTCTAAATGGAAGAATGGATGGTCTTATGTATATTGATGTGGTTGCTCAGACAATGCCTTGCTTGTGGCTATTTAGGATAGAAGCTGGAGGTTTTTTCCAGAGGCCATTAAAAATAAATGTTCTAAATGGACTTTTGAACTCACCTTTAGGCTCGTCTGTTGTGGACGGGCTGTGTGTACCAGAGGGCATTGGCTGAACAAGAGACTTTTGATCACTCTGGATCTCATTGCTGATTGGGTTGCTGCTGCGTGGAAGAACAGGTGGCTGGAAAGGCTTGTTTATGGGTGGTTGTGGTGGAGGAGATTGAGGCCGTGGCTGGGGGACGGGAACATAACGCTGAGGGGGTCGACTCTGGCACTGCTCCTCCAGCATGACAATAAGAGCCGACTGATTTGTGGCCAAAGAGGCTAAGTGCTGGTATTTGTGCTCAAGATTTTTGTATCGACTGGTGAGTTGTTGCATCTCAGAGGTTTGGTTCAGGATCCTGTTCTCCATCTGTGCTAACTCTAGGGCATTGTCTCTTTTCCGGATTATCTCGTGGAGAAGCTGCATGTAGAGCTGAGTGACTCTTGAGTTCATGTTTCGGCTCTCCTTCCTCAGAAGCTTGACCTCATTGACAATACCTCCATCCACCTCCACCAACTGCTGTAGAGTCTCAATCTGCCTCTTTTGTTTCTGTAGCTCCACATTCAGCAACTCTAACTCTTGCTTGTGGACCCGATTCTCCAGCATTGCCTCGGGCTCCTTGGAGTTTACACAGATGGCTCCAGTAACTTTTTGTTGAGGCACTATAAAAGTATAGGAACACTTGTCCTGCGGCTGGTCCACGGGTGCACGCTTGCTTCTTCTAGCATAGAGGAACTCTCCTTCTAGATCGTCCTCACTGCTTCCAAATTCTTGGGTTTTGGTCTTGCCATGGCTACTGCCTGACAGACTCCCAAGCGTCAGCTGGACACCACAGGCTAGTCCATAAACGAGAAGGAACCCCAGCAGGACCATTGGAGGGGGCTCCATGAGGTTGTGTCCAACTCACCAAAGCCTGAAGAGAATTTTTCATAAAATGCAATGATTATATTGTATTTTTAAATGATCACAGGTCATCTTTATAAAAGTTAGGCAGAGATGTTTATGGGCCCTAGCGATTCTATTCATCTTTTGATACTTCTAAACTGTCCTCAAATGATCACCACATTAATGATCTATTGTCTGCTTAGAATAGCTTGCCATTTTTTCTTATTGCTGGAACTTCTAGATGTTTTTATACTTCTAATAGCTTTCTAATCCTCATTTCTTAGATTAAATATGCACCATATAATAATATATATTGTATTGCTATTGCAGCACAGAACAAAAAACAAAGAAAACTAATAAGGTCACAGAATCATTGCCTAATCATGTCTGAACAAAAAAGGGAATCAAGTGTATTTGTAACAAACATAGTGGTAGATCTTTATCATGATCATTTTTATGGGTCACAGGCTCGTAACCAGTTAGCTCTGATTATGTTAATTCTGTCATGACCCATGCACTCATTTTCTGTTATAGGAGACTAAAGTTTTTGCTTTTGGGGTGGGGTGGTGTAGATGCATAGCCTCCTTCTCCTCTTTAGCTGAGGCAAAGAAGAAGAAAGACACTGGCTGATGCTCTTGTAAAGTTGGGTTGGTGATAAACACATAATTTTTGTTTTGGTAGACTTTTCTTACATAATTACTGCCTGCAGCCGGTGAGCAACAATATATTAGTCTTTGTGTATGTGAGTGTAGTTGTTTGTCAAAGTTAGCAAAGTATCTCCTGAAACATTGAGTGGATTTTAATAAACTTTAAGGAAGTATTCATTAAATGTACTTCTACACCTGATTAACATTTTTAGGCCCACCCAATTCAATATGGCTGCCACAGCCAATTATCACCAGAGTAAGCACAAACATGGCTTTGATTCATTCAAGTGTTGCAAATATTGAGCTAATATTTGGTGTGGTAGTAGCCGAGAGTCATCACCAGCACAAACTCCAAGTGTGAACATTTTAGTTTGAAAGTCTCTCTGACACTATAGTCTCTCACACACGTCAATTTGGTTGTAATTTTTTTGACTTTATGTTTAAACAGGTTTGAAAACATGTTTTAAAGCTGAGGTTTAACAGACTGTACTGACCGGTATAGTTTGAGTGCACGGCTCTAACGAGCAACACTTATTCTCCATTTAATCTTCAGGATAAGGCAGCACCTTTATTTTGACTGAAGTAATGCCGTTATGAAAAGCAGACGTTTAAATGTCAGTGTACATTTATTTTATTTCTATTAACTGGAATGAACAGCAAAAACATAGAAGCACTGTGCATGACAACCCGAAGCTTGTCAGGTTGCAGCTGTCAAAAGATCTGAGAGGAAAATTTCTACTTGGCCTGTTGAGCAAAACAGTTGCTGTTGTGACTTTCCATGTCAGAGCGTACATGAAACTCAGCTGTGATATACAAAATGTACAAATCTGAATTTTCACGGCGGCTACACCGTTTCCAAAGTTTGATTCACTGATTATGTTTTACTTTGAGCTTGGCATGTGCAAATCCAAGCCTTACTATCAAAAGTAACCTGCCGCTTATGCAAGCCAAGAAAAATATTAATTCCGTCCAACACTGTGCTCATCTCTGTAATCAGTTGTCTCGAGGCCGTTGAGATTGGTTTGCTGTTCGGCTCTGGCGCTCGTTGGGCCGCTGCCGTGGCCTGCCCTTTACGCACAAACGCTCCTATTTGTTTGCAGGCCTGGATGTTTTGCATGTGGAAAAACTGAGACACTTCCATGATAGCATTCAAGGCATTGATACTGACTGTGTTGCATCAGACCTGTCCACAGCCTCATTCAAATTGGAAAATTTAAGATTTTCACCTCTTTAGAATTACAGTTTCATTGTAATTGTAGTTTTTTTTTTATTATTATTTTTTATTAAAACCCTCAAGTTGCTTTGAGATTACAGGAGAATTAAAAGCTTAGTTTGGCCTCAAATAGGTATTAACATTCACGTTTTTATTATTAAAAATAATAACTGTATAAAGTTATTAAAGATGCAGTGTTATTAGAAGTATAAGAAGTCTGGTATACAGAAATATGAAGAAGCAGGTCATTACATAAAAGGTGCAGCATGTCGGAGCGCTACGGCTTCTGTATAACTCATATCCAGAGTCTTAAAGAGCCCGTCTAATCATCTAGAATTACATACAAAGCCTTACTGCATAAGGATATCAGCAGTAGTGCACTATCTTCTCAGATTTTATGTATTTCTGAAAAACAGTACAGAATATAACTTTTAACAATAAAATGAAGGATAAAAAGTCAGAGAAACATGTTTGTCTTGGTGATCTGGGCTCACAGCCAGCGCATGAGATTAGAAAGTTGGAGAGGAGAAATGTGGCGCTTTCCAAGAGCATGACCCTTGGCACAATCAAGCCTTCTTGTTGTATCTGTCTGCAACTGACCGTATAAACACCTTTTTCTTGCTGCAGAAAACCTAAAGTGAATGAGCTGCGTTTGTACAATCTCTAGCATGAGCTGATTGTTTCGTAACATGTATGATATAGTAACACAGCTTTAAACAGGATAAATTAATTAAAAAAACCTTAAAGTTAGGACTTATCTGTTTCCAATTTATCAGGAAGCTATCTTTAGCAAACACATCGTATATGACATGTCTTATCAGAGCATGCATCATATGATGTCACCGCTGCAAATGCACAACACAGAGATTATACAACCACAATTATAAGTGCAGTTTTCATGGAAATAATAGCATTGTGGATGATTTGCTGAATAAATCACTAATAGTAGAGTACAAATGGGCCCACACTGAGATAATTGGAGCTGTTCTGAGCCTGCTCTTTGTAATGTGTTGATGAGTGGATTGGGCTTGTGGCTCTTGTGGTTTCTCCTCTGGATCCTGATCCCGTCTCTTTGAAACTTTTTTTTTCTTCTCTGCTCTAAAGTCTCATTTTGGACATTGTTAGCCTGGAATCTCCTGCTCGAGGCTTTGCTACTTCAAAGCCGAGGGGAAACTGTTGGCAACTTGTGATGAAATATATGTTTACAAGTGTAAGCTGTGTGTTTTATCTTCTTTCTAGTGTCGGCTCTGTCTCCCAGGGACCTCGAGAGTCCCATCTGCCCCAGCATACACAACCTGTCATTAACCCATGAATCTGCCGTAGGGAACAACAAATAGCCTTCACTTCCTTCTTACCTGTTGGGCTTTTTAAGAATTTGTTTGCTCATGCAAGCTGCCACTGACAGGACTGCAGTGACTAGCAGGTGTTGAAGTGTCAAAGAGACAGCTGCATGGCGCTCAGTGGATCGCTCCTCGTCGCAGTGCGACTGGATGGCCCACTAAGGTAAGCTCTTCAAGTCTGCTTCACGCCGACACGTGATGGATAACTGTCCTCAGGTGAGAGGTCAGTGTTTATATGACTCCTCGGTGTGTTTGAGCCGTTTTGCTCCTGCTCAGCACATATTAATTAGAAGGTGGGCAGAGCGCTCTTGCTCAGACTGGCTCGTATCTCTCACCCCCCAGCCCCTCTCATTTCAGCCTGAGCATGGCATTCCTCGCATTCTTAGTCACCTCATTAGAGGGAGCTGCCATACTCACATGGAGAACCAGTGGCTAGACCATCTGCACGAAGGACCACCACCCCGCCTTTCATCCCCTGCCATATCTACAGTATAAGCGCTGACCCATTTAATTCCCAGTTAACTTGAAATAAGACTGAACAGGTATTTTGTTTTGTCTGTTGCATCATCAGCATCCACAGCTCAGCTACACGGCACCTCATTTGTCAGAACCCAGACAAGAAGAGGATAGTTTTTGCTGCGTGTTTCAATGGGTGCCAGCTCTGCTGAGCGCTGTCCTACACGGCGCCCAACATGCGCTGGATCAGAGTCAGAGTCCATCAGCCAAGGCTAATCTGCACTATTACTCAAGCTTAAGAGTAATTTCATTCTTTGCTCCGAAACATAATCTGTGTAACAGAACATCCAAAGCCTGATGACTCGTTTAGTTTTTTAACTCCGCTTTGACTGTTTGTGTCAAACGTTTCTCTCCTGCTTTTGGAAGCCTTTCTTCTATATCTCATATCAACGATCGGAAGGCAGAGGGTCTTGTGGGATTGTTTCGATAAGTACCACCATTGTACCTCAAAGCCCCCTTATCCAAACACTACTTTGGCTACAGAAACAAAGAGGGGATTCAGCTGCCGGCTCCCCCGTCCTCTTTTCTTCCAGGAGAACATCCTGAAGCTGCTGTCTGCTTGCCACAGTAAGATTTTTCTTTCTTTCATTAGATGGGAATGGTTTCTTTCAAGATAATGAAAAGAAGTACATCATTCAAGAATCCAACTGAATTTGACATTGTACCAATCCTGTTCATGTCCACAATGCCTTTTCTTCTGCTCCTATACTGATCTTTGTTTTGAAATAGACGTTCTAAAATAAATCGGTTACAGAAAACGCTTCATTCTGAAAGCTGAATCTCTCTCAAACATGTGTGTTAAATTGAACTCCAAATGTAATAATCCAAATCAGTCTGGTTGCTAAAGTAAAGTAAGCCTCTGGCACCAAACGCTGAGTCAGATTGCAGATGCTGCATGGCAAGTGGTGACTCAAAATCCTTGTGTGGAGTTCAGCAGCTTCTGAGAGAAGAGCCAGAGAGTGACTTCATCATGGCCGTCCCACTGCATCATGTCAGGAACTTAGCACATTGTCAAAACTCTCATCATCACTAACAAATGCCATTATTTTAAATGTAGACGTAATGGTCACAAGTGTTGGTATTCATTTTTTTTGCAGTGGGTTTAGCCATTTGCACAATATAATGCATGTGTGAGTTTTCTCTGACAATTTAACCAAGATGAAATCAAAATATTACAACAGTTTATTTAAAGCTTACAAGAAAACTGCACTGGGCTGCTGAAGCTCCTTTAGCTGTTTTGCCCTCCTCCTAGAGTTGTCTCAAGGTTCTCTTGGTAGAAAATCATCCCACGTGGGTGAATTTCACCCGTACGTTCTCCTTTCTCTCTCTGCCCGTCCTCTTCCTGTCCCCCCAGTCCAGTCCAACAGTGGAGAAGCAGCAGGGGTTTTAAAGTTTGTTACTAAAAGGCTGTCGTTTGCCCAGAGTAGCCCAACCTCCCTGAAACTTTCTGGCAAATATTAAAAGATTTTCCACAAAAAAAAAAAAAAATCTTAAAATGTTTGAACCTTGAGAGGAGTCAAGTGGTACCTTTAGTTTGATGCTGGAGGTAATTTCCCAGTAAAGTGAGTCCAGGGCCAGCTGGTGGGCTGCCTGTGGCCCGTTAGGAGAAGACTGTCACTTTCCTGTGGGCTGGATCCATCACTTCTGCCTCACAGCTCTAGAGGCTGTCTCTCTCCGCTGCACCTCTCTCACTCCCTCTCCTTGGTGCTTTTAAATGATGAAAAATGCTCCCTGAGCCTCCCCCCTCGCCCTTAAAATGAACACATTCCTGTTTAAAGCAGCAGACATCTATCTCCACCCCTCCTCCTTATGGTGCAAAAGATATCCTCACACACACACATGCACACACACAGCTCCAATTTCTAACCCCTTGCCCCCCTTGCCACTGGTTCACTACTCCCCTTATGTTTTTTTTTTTCCTGGTTGTGGACTGGGGTGGGGGGTATTATGGAGGACTGAATGTGACAAAATGAAATAAATAAAAATAATGAAATGCATCATTCAATTATTAAAACATCATTAAATACACAATTAAATTAGATATTTCATGATATAATTATTTATTTCATGATCTATTCAATTGTTTAGTTTTGTCACATTCCACCCTCATGTCTCGTGAAATTTTAACTGTCAGTCTCACTCATCAAACTCAGTGGGCGGGACAAATGCTGAGCATGTGAAATCCATTGCTTTGGTCTGATGTCAGTTCAAACATGGCAGCTCCCTCCATGCTAAGGTGACCAGATTTCTGCAGTTAAATCTGGGGACATTTCCAGCTCGGAGACAAAAACAATTAAATGTTATCAAGATAAAATTAAGAAACGGGGAACAGTTCCGGTTTCATTTATGTTTACATGTTTATCCATGTTTAAACAATAAAAATCAAATGTAGCAGCAGGAATGTATCTCTCGCCGCACTGTTAACATTTCCTCAGAGTAATAAAATGAATAAGGGTGAATAAGTGGTCGATTTGTTTTTGCTTGATGTGAGCAGCCAATCAGACGTCAGGGCTAGGGTTAGTCCCGCCCACTGGGTTTGACAAGTGAGGCTGACAGTTAATAGTTAGTTTCATGGTGTCAACTGGGGGTGGAGGGTGACAAAATTAAATAAATAAATAAATCTTGAACTAAATAATTTAAAAGGTACATTTAATTATTTAATGGTGAATTTAATCATGTGTTTAATGATTTAATGATGTATTTAATGATTAAATTATACATTTAATTGTTATGTATTTTATATATATATACAGTATATATATATATATATACAGTATAT